>PVJH01007934.1:0-89415 GCA_004026705.1 Nesogale talazaci | reverse complement strand
TTTTTTTTTAAAGGAAAAAAAAATAACTACATAATTGAAAAGTGAAGGTCTGGGAAGAATCAAAGAAAGCAAGTATAGAATTTTGGAGGAGGAAGGGACCTTACTGATCATCCTGTCAAATTATCACTTTACAGTCAATGCTTAAAGTGACTGAGTGACTTCTTCAAGACCACACCAGAGAATAAAGTCAGAGACAAAGACAAATCATAATTTTGAACCCTTCATTTTTTTATAATCTCTATGTATTCATTTTTCAAGAGTTTTAGGAGAAAGCTAAGTTCAAGAGCCAGTAATTCAGACAGTAATTTACAACGAAAGAATTGCCAATGACTTATGAAAGTTGATAGCAACAACAGCTAAACTTTTGTTTACTATTATTTTGAAAAGAAGTATCCAATACAAATATGCAAAGATGCTTTCTAAGAAAATTACATGAAAGTCCTATGGGAAACAATTACTAATTTAATATTTTAATTTCCATAGTTTAGTGGATAATGAATTATCCTCTCATTTTCTAATTATAGAAAATGCTGGAACTTGAGGGAAAGAATGCATATACTCACATGTGGACTGTTAAAAAACTTTGTGAGAAAATGGATTAAAAAGATAAAGGAATCTTTTCACAATAATGTTACACATACGAGTCCTAGTAATATAGCTGATACATGGGGGGTTGCTAACCAGAAGGTTAGCAGTTTGAACCCACCAGTCATGCTATGAGAAAAAGAGGAGTCTTTCTATTCCATAAAGATTTACTATCTTTGAAACTTTATGGGGCAGTTCTACTTTTTTCTATTGTGTCATTTACTATCAGCTGGTATCTACTTGGCAGTACATTTTATTTGGTTACCCTAACCACAAAAAGTAAAATGAAAGGGTGGGCAGATGCAGGAACAATTATTCAAGAGCAGAGATTGGGCCACAGTAAGCAACAGGAATATTTCTAGAAATAAAATTTACTATTCATCTGCATATGGTATATGGCTACTTCTATATTATAATAGCAGAAGTGAATATTAAAACAGATATAATATGTAAGATATGAATAACAATTTATAGTTTATCAAGAGTTCACGAGTGTGGGAAGATGGGAGAAGGGAGAGGAAAAAAATGGGGAACTGTAGAAAGAAAATGCTTTGAAAATGATGGCAAATGTACTTGATACAATTTATGTATGAATTGTTATAAGAACTCCCAATAAAATGACTTATTAAAAAAAACAAAAACAAAAGCCAGATACCATATTGCTGACCCAAAAAGAAAATAATCAAATTTTTATTAATCGGTCATTTCCACAAAAAGTTTGCCAACTAGTGTTATGGATGTCTTCAAAGATAATTACCATATATACCTGTATAGAAGCCGAGCTGTTCAGCCCAGTTTTAATGCAGTTTTTGTGATAAAACTAGGTGCCTCTCCTGATATTCGAATCAGCTTATACTCGAGTATACACAGATATAACAGAGAGGATCAACATTTACAATGCTGATCTCAAACAGGAATATTTTGGCTGACAGTTGAGGGTGGGGAAAGGAACTAAAGGGGAAATTTGTAATAAGTACAAGTAAAACACAATGTAGTATTATTACCGCCACTTACATTATGCGTTCTGTTTCTGATGAAAAGTCAACATATCTTCCAAAAATAAATTTAAGGTCCTAAAAAATTAAGAAAAAATAAAAATAAGAAAACCAGGAAAAGAAAAAATTAAACAATGAATCAATTTATATAGTTCAACTTACCTTTTCCTGAACATGTTTAGCTAAATTCTTTACATAAATTCTACAGTTGGGTTCACCAGGTTCATAACTTCTGAAAATCGAATGCGTTTCCATCTCTTATTTAAGAAAATAAAACATAAAATTATAAAATTAAGATGCTAAAGAACTATTAAGACAAATTAAGCATTATTAAAATGTTAAAATAATAGAAGTTAGCAATGATGCTCTATGGCTCCTATCAAAAATTCCTCCTTTCGGGCTGATCCCCGGTGGAGTAAGTGGTTGAGTGTGGGACTGCAGCCCGCAGGCTTGGCGGTTCAAATCCAGCGGCTGCTCTCAGGAGGGGCACTGGGTAGCGTCCACAACCACCAGAGGCAGTGATGCCCACAAAAAAAAAAAAAAAATTTCCTCCTTTAAAAATGTTATTTATGTGTGTTTGAGCCCAGGGATGGGGTGGTTGGGGGGAGTGTCACTTAAAAAAAAATCTTCCGGCATCTAAAGCAACTAAATGTATTTGATTTTTTAAATCCTTTGAAATGGATTACTATACTAAAGAGATTGGAGTAAACTAATATTTAACAATAATTTGATATAGTTATTTTTATTGAAATGAAAGCCTCAAACTACCAGCCTCTTCTATAATCGGATATAAAAGTGAAGTATTAAAAATACAGTGATTAAGGATTTCAGTTAAACTGAAGCCTGAACATCCCTGACGCCAACAAAATCTTCCATTTAATGTCTTTACTAATTTTCATGACAATTAGATGTTTTCTGCAAAAATGTATTTCCCATTAGATCTATGGTCAGCCAAAATTTGAAATATTTCCCTAAAATGCATTAATATAGCAAAATTCTAATATAAAAATATGTTGAATATAAAAAACGGACGAGATCAACCATGAAAATCATTTTTCAAAATATTAAATAAAAGTTTAATGTGTTATGTACATCTTAGATACAATATAGTGATGGACTAGCAACTGTACGTGATCTATTTAAAATGTCATATATGTAAGTTTGGGAAATTAAAACAAAAAAATTCCCCATAACAATACAAAGTAAAACAGCAAAGTGCAACAAGGTGATAAAAATGTTAACTGATGACATGTGCAGGATGCAGCTTAATTAAGATGATATGAAAGAATGTATTGTGTTTATCTAAAGAAATGTAAAACAGAGTAAATGCTGAATTAGTTCATGAAATTACCTTCTCTTGAAAGTTTGCCCTTTTTCAAATCCTTTCTAGAAATAAATTCCGATGGAATTTCATCAGAATCTTCTTTAGTCTCCTCTGTGATGCTTATATTAGGTGTTGGAAAGATTTTTCCAAATCCTACATTAGATGCACCGCCTTCAGTATCAGGTAAATCTATCAATACAACAGTAACAGTAACCATGAAAAATCTCCTTCATGAAAACAGCATTTTATTTTATAATTAAAATTTTATTTTAAAAGAGATTCTTAGTACTAAAATTCTTTGCTTTTTTTTTTAAACTGCTACAGAATAGTTGGAGTATTTTTCTGTGAAGGGCAAAATAGTAATATTTGAGGTTTTCAGACCATATGGTTTGTCAGGACTATTCCTATCTGTCACTGTAGAAGCAAAGCAATGCAGGCAATACCTAGCAAGCTAAATGGCTATCCTGTGCTATCACTTCAAGCCTACACCCTGGAGAAAAAGGGACTTTAGACAAGCAGACTATTTGGAAAGTATACACATCATAAAATAAAACTTCTATCTGGAGTGAATACAAATAACTCATTAGAAAAGCAGAAAGAAACAAGGTCAATCGCAATAAAGATCTTTTAAGAAAAAGAGAAGAGCAGCTATTGGTGCATTACACAAGTTTTTTTTATTGATTTAGAAGAATTTTTAAAAGATGGAAGATATTCATAATTCAAATAGCAACATAAACCACAAATTTTATTGTCAGCAAGATTTAAATTGGCTTTTGAGAGAGGGTTGGAAAGAATAAATACTTGAATATAATATCCATAGGAATCTAACACACGAGGAGGTAGCACAACTTGCAAAATATGTATAACATGCTTACTTTTTGTATAAAAAGAGTAAACATTTACTAGAAATAGTCCAGTTATATTACAAAAAAAGGGGATCTTAAGATGACAAAAAAATGTGAAAAGATGTAATTAATATGCTATGCTTGGTATTACAGTAGTCTCTTCATAATGTAGAAAATCTATTACACAAACTGAACTCCAACAGCCTGAGGTATCAATAAAACATAAAACACAACTACTACTTTTACTTCAACGTTAGAACTGGACAGTGATATAAAATGCCCACTTGTAATAAACCTTTGAGTAAATTCCGTTTCAAAAATTAAAAACTTGTACCAAAGGGTGACTACCTATACGATTAAGAAAAACTTGCAAATATAACACATTGAAATGACCAACTTTCCAAAAGGCCATGTATTCTCACTAACCATCAGATACTGGAATTAAAACCATTTATTGTTCTTCACTCACTACATTTTCAATGTACTTACTAAAACTCTATCTTATATTCACACAAGTGCTCAAAGATATATGTACAGATATATATCTAGTATTTTAACAATAAAAAATCAAAATAACCTCAACTTCTAGAGCATCATTAAACAGAAATTGTTCTAACTGAATGATGGGTATTATGAAAGGTTACATAGCAAAATATGGTATATATTTTTTATGTTCAAACATAGTCAAACATACTTTAATCTTAAAAAGATCAGAAGCTATACTGAGTGGTCTGGCCTAAAGACTTTATGTGTAGTAATTTATTTTCAATAGTAGTTATTGACTAGATGATGAAAAATATGATAAAAAAATAGGAAAATAAAATGTGTATTATCTATGTATATAATAAGGCCTGGGAGAATACACAACACACAACAAATAATTAACAGAAAACCTCTAAGTAGTATAATGGAGGGAGTAATGGTGCTTGAAGCATTATTTTTTATGTATATTATTTGCTATTTCTGATATTAAAAATAAAGACTTAAAGAACAAAGAAATGCTAATGTCAAATTAATGTCAGGATAAGAAGAAAAATGAAATCCTATAATTTCAGTATATTTCTTTTTTTCTTTTTTAAAAAATCATTTTATTAGGGGCTCTTAAATCGATCATTCAATCATATTAAGCACACTTGTACAGTTACCATGATTTCCAAAGCATTTTCTTTCTACTTGAGTCCTTGCTATCAGCTCCTCTTTCTTCCTCCTCACCTTTGATCAATGATATATAATTACTACTGTTTTGTGTCTCCCTTCATCCACCTTTGTTATTTATCAGCCTGCTATATATTTAACTTGTGATGGGTTCCCTCTTTCTCCATCTCCCGCCCTCTTCTCATGATATCAATACTCCCTACGGGTTTTATCTGTCCTGAATTCCTAGTGTTGAGAGCTCTTATCTGGACCAATGTATGCACCGGGTCTAGGCGGGTTTGTAAGGTCATGGTAGTAGGGGATGGGGAGGCATTCAGGAACTAGAGGAATTAAGTGTGTTTCATCTGCGCTATACTACATCCTGGTTGAATCATTCCTTCCTTGTAACCTTCTGTGGGGGGATGTCCAATTGTCTACAGATGAGCTTTTGGTCCCCATGCAACCTCCCTCTCTCACATTATTTGTTTTGAATCTTTTGGCACATAATACCTGATCCCAATGACAACTCATGATCACACAGGCTGGTGTGCTTTTTCCATATGGAGCTATTCGCTTCCCTGCTAGATGGCTGCTTGCTTAACAACTTCAAGTCGCTAAGACCCCAAACACTATCTTTTGATAGCCTGGCACCAACTGCTTTTTTTATTTTTTGTGACACTTACTTATGCACCCATTTTGTCTTTAGTGATTGTGTCAGGAAGGTATCAAAGATAACCAGATTATTAGAACAAAGTGTTCTTGTCTTTAGAGAGGCCTTGAGTAGAGGCCCAAAGTCCATGTGCTATCTTAATGCTTAACATATAAATATATGTAACTGGTTTCTATCCCTTTCATTATAAATTAATATATTTACATATATACATGCCTAAAGCTATACCTCTATAAATAGCTTTTGCTCAGTATATTATCTTTAAGAGTAGTATCATTAGTAAACAATCTTCCATGCCTTTTAGATTAAAAAACAAATATTTACATAAGATTCACAACTCAGTAGTCACTTTGGTTACTTCCTAACCAAGACAACTGGACTAATTAGACCACTGGAAAACAAATAAAACAAGCAATGTCAAACTAAGCCAATATAAAAAACTTTTACATTATATTTTTAAATGTAAACAGAGAAAAGAACAAACAGTATATTTTACCGTGGATTTTTTTACTAACAAAGTCATAAAGGACAATTTTGCTAATTCCAACCAAACCCACTGCTATTGCGCTGGTGCTGACTCAGTGACTCTGTAGCAGAGGGCACACGTGCTCACGTGGATTCGCCATGGCCACAGCTCTTTAATAAGAATAGAAAGTCAGCTTTTCCCAAGAAGCAGCTGATGGTTTTCAACTGCTGAACATGGTACAGCAGCTAGCAGTCCAATACTTAATCTCCAATTCTGCTTGACAATCTTGTTACTAAGCATCTATTTTAATTTCTTATTTAATGATATTGAGTAAGAATCTAGTCCATATTTTAAATGAGGATCCACAAATACTAAAATTCAGAAACATGTTCCCCAAAAATTCTAATGGGGAAAAAAAAAACAAAAAAAGGGAAAATAATGTTAACAAAATAAAAATAAAAAATCATACAATACACTTACCATAATTTTGTTCCATCTCTAGATCTTTATCAGATGTTGCTGACAGGCCAGTAGATATATGGAATTCAATTTTTTTATTACCTACAGGTTGAGGTTGGTCAAATACATCTGAGGGTAATAGGACTGGATGCAAATTACTATTCAAAAACAAACATCACTGGTTTGTAATTGCAAAAATAAAAACACTATTCTGTTTTGTAAAACATTATTCTGAGTTTACTTTATATTTTAAAAGCTAGCGATGATAAAGAACTCACTTTACTATATGCATCACATAAAGTAATGACACCGAACACTTCAATAAGTCCTGATCAAAGTACGAATATGGGTCCTATTAAATTTCTAGTTTCTAGATAAGGAGATGCGTTTCAAAAACATTAAATTTAATTTGCATAATAAAATCACTCAGAAATGGGCAGAGAGAAGACTTGAGGCCTATTAATTATAAACCACACAAATATTTAACAATATGCACAAAAGTTCATTATATTTATGGCAACTTGTCACGCTTAAGCAATGTACTTTATATGCTACACAGCTGGGCAGTGGGAAAGTTATATATTGCGAATAATTGATGTGCAGTTATTCCAGTGAAACCTAGTTATAATTGAATTCAATTCTACATTTTTAATTGTTTCAAAAAATGTTACAAAGTCAAAAAATGTGTTAAAAAGCAAAGATGTCGCTTTGAGGACTAATGAGTGCATGACTGAAACCACAGTATTTTCAATTGCCTCATACGCACATTACAGTTGGACAACAAATAAGAAAGGCTGAAGCAGAATTGATGCCTTTGACTTATGATATTCGTGAAAAATATTCAATACTAAGGATTGCCAGAAGCATTACATCTAAGGCCGGTCTCTCTACCGCGCTCTGCCTTTACCCTTCACCGTTTATACTGCTATTTATCAAACTTTTCTGCCTTTGAAACGTTCTCACTTTTCTTTCACACTGGATATCCATTCACTAGCTAATCTTTTGCTTTCATCCTTCAAGAGTCAGCTCCAATGTCTTTCGATCCTTAAGCCTTCCTAGATTTCTCAGAGTTTTGATCTTTTTCTTTTCTGAAATCTCTGTAGTCATTATATCTTCTTCTTATGCCAATATTTTGATCTTGTAATAATCACCTTAACATCTGATTTCTTATTCATTAGACTACTGATTCCCCACTGCTAATAGGAAATTAAGGTTTGGATGCCTATTCCAAATCATACAGAACTTAGCAGGAACTGTTATCATCCAATAAATATTTAATATTTCAACTTATATTGAGATACATATTTTAAGATATATTCTGATTGGCTCTGTGTGAAAAATAAGAATTAGGAATTTTTATTTCACAGGTATTTTGAAGTTCAAAAATGTATGCCATTCAGTGAGTGAAGTTAGGAGGAATGAATATAATTTCATATAAACACATTGGTGATGCCAATATCAAAACTGAATGAAGAAACAGATGAGAGGAAATGAAATGAGATTTGTTTCAGAGAGCATTTAAAAGGTCTACAGGACTCTTGTAAACAGAAAAGCTGAAAACGGTGACTGTCGGCCTCACAAGAAAAAGGTCAATTCTAGCAATATAGATCAGTTACAATAGTTGAAATCATAAAAACAAATGACATCAACAAGAAAGGCAATATACATCGATCAAAAGAACATCACTGATGCAGGCATACAAAGCTAAGTTGTTTTTTTTAAAACTGATTAAAGTGTTTCAGGGAAGATAAAAAAAAAGACTGTAAAATTGAAAGCGACAAGCAGGAAGTAAAGGTGGGAAATAAAAAGAAAAAGGTAATTTAAAATTAGGGATAAACATTTTGAAAATTGGGATTATTGGTTTCATTAGAATCTGGTTGATAGTGAAAGAATTAGCTTATAAACCTGGAAACAGGAAGCAATTGGGCAACCAAATAGATATGAAACAATAATCCAGAGTGAGGGATGATGAGTTGAACAAATACACAAAGTACTTAAACACAGCACCTATTTCATAATCTACAGCAAAGTTACCTGTGTGAGGCAGATGCAGGTTTATTTAACATATCCTTTATTTTTCGCCTTTTCCTCACATGGCGCTGCTTTACTGTTTTAGGTCTTTTGGGTTGAAGATTTGCTAATTCCATTAATTTGTTCATTCTATATTGAAGAGAGGGAAGGGAAAAAAATTACTTATCTAGTAACATAGTATTTACCATGAACATTATTGAAATTAAATTAGTATTTAGGCTTATAGAATGATTTGTGTAGCAAAAATGTTTAAGTTCTAAGCCATCAATGAAGACATAATCAATTGATGAATGTTCAAGTTTTAAATCTCTTGATTAAAGTTTCATCTTTACCTGAGAAATTTAGGAATTTACTTAATAGCAATTAAGCAACTTTAATAACATGTTTCTTTATAAAATTGTTTTCTCATGTAAAATGCCTGAGCTTTATGCTAAATGGCTGAAGAGGATTCAGTTAAAAAACTATTCAAATTTGCAGTTTCTCTGACTGCTATTCTAAAGACTGTATACCAACAGACTTATTTTGATTTATATTCCAATTACTATAATGAGTCTGGACTGAAAAATTTATTTCTTTTAAGAGCATTTTTGTGCATCATGGTTGCTATAAGCAAAGAAAGTTAAACTAGTTAACACAGTTTTAAAATATATTCCTCTGAGCTAGCTCAGATTTGTTCTTTGGAGTCTGGCACTTTCAATATTCTTTGGCAGCACTATAGTTCAAAATTATTGTTTTTCAGTCTTCCCAATTCAATGTCCAATTTTCTCACACACATAAAGCAGTTGAAAATACCATGTATGGGGTAAGATGCACCTTAATTTTCAAGAGGTTTTGTGCAGATTACCTAATATACTCATGTATCAGCTGAGTTTTTTGGCACATTTTTAATGCAGTTTTTGTGGTGAAATTAGGTGACGTGGCAGATATTCGGGTCAGATTATACTCAAGTATACAGGTGTTTACCCAATGCAATGCATCTTTTGTTCTGTTTGCTGCTTCCATGAGCATTGACTGTGGATCTGACGGCCGCTTCCGTGAGCACTGACTGTGGATCCAAATAGGATGAAATCCTTGATGACTTATACCTTTTCTTGCTAATATTTATCATGATGTTACTAACTGGTCCAAGTCGTGGTGATTTTCGTCTTCTTTACATTGTGTTGAAAGCCATAGTGAAGACTGCAATCTTTGATCTTCATTAACAAGTTTTTTTGTTTTGTTTTTTTCATTAGCAAGTTCTTCGAGCCCTCCTCACTTTCAGCAATTAAGGTTGAATTGTCTGCTTGTCACAGGTCAAGTCTTCCTCCAGCTCTGAGACAGTATTCTGTATAAAATCCAGCTTTTCTGATTATTTGCTCAACATATAAGCTAAGTAAGAAAGATACAACCCTGACATATACTTTCCTCATTTTAGACCACTCTATATGCAAATAAAACTGTTAAAAAAACAAAATCACTAATGCCCACTCCCCAAAAGAGATAGAGAGCAAGTTTCAGATTATCTTCTGCTACCTTTCCTGACTTTTCTTTCATTTCTACCTTTTTAATACCTTTTTGCTTTCTTCATGAATGTTGTTCCTGATGCCCTCCCATAGCTCATCAGGTCTGTCACTAGTGTTCAAAGAAGCGAGTCTGTTCTTGACATCTTAAAATCAGGTGGGATGGATTCAAGGTCATATTTTGGCTTTTGTGAACTTGTTTTCATTTTCCTCAGAGTTAACCTATTTACATATATGCAAATATTTGATGGTCTTTTCCACGGACATATTAACTGCTGATATTGAGCGTCTTTGTAGCCTCTTCCCACAGATGTAATCAATTAAGTGTTCATCTGAAAAAGTCCATTGCCTTTTGTATTGTTGAAAAAAGGTCTCTGCTATGAAGACGTCATTGGTCTTACAAAATTTTATCCTGAGATCTTCAGATTTGTCATTAGATGAACCACTTTTCTGTCAGTTTGTTTTACTGAGGTGGTTTGTGTGTTGTTAATGCTGAAGGCTATGTCACCGGTATTTCAGCAGTGTTTAACTCTTGAACTTCTTCATTCATTGCCTCTTTCCACAAATGTACTCCATTTGATCTCTGTGTGTTATACCTGAATGTAGCCATATAGAAAGTAACCATTATGAGGGCTGAGCCCCGGTGGCGTAGTGGTTGTGCGCGGGACTGCGGCCCACTGGGACGGAGGTTCAATTCCAGCAGTGGGGCTGGGCCTCCTACTCCCACCGCCGGAGAGCAGTGATGCCCACAAAAAAAAAAGAAAAAAACACAATTTAAAAAAAAAAAAAAAAGAAAGTAACCATTATGTTGTTGAAAAAAAGGCATTTGCTAAGAACAAGTCTTAGTTTTGTAAAAATCTATCCTGAAATCTCCAGCTTCCTTTCTATAACCAAAACTATAATTCCAACTACAATTCCTGCCTCTGTTTCCAATCCAATAGCATTAAATATCAATGGATCTTGAGAGCATATTTAGTCAGTTTCTAATTGAAGATGCTGATAGAATTTAACTTCTTCACCCTTAGTGTTAGTGTTTGGTACATAAATTTAAGTAGGGTGGTGATTGAATTTCCTTTAATGTGTGTGTCTATCAGGGTACCAACTGGGATTTTTTTTCTTTCAAAACAATGTATTTAATTTTTTTTTAACAAAACTATCTGTAAACTTCAAAGTACTCTCCATTACACTTAATACAAATGCCAAATCTGCGATTCCATTCTGCAAACATATTTTAAACTCGTCTGTTTGGAGGGCTGACAGCATCTCCCTTATTTTTTTTCTCCACTCTCGCTGGCTTTTCTTTCAAGGTGCTTCACTCATGGAAACAAAAAGAATCTGCCTGGAGTGAGCTCAGGTGAGTAAGGAGCATAAAAAAGCAGGAGAGTCATGCCGAGTGTTGCCCCAAACTGGCGCCCTAAGAGGGATGCGTGAGCAGGTGCATTGTCATGGTGGCAAAACCAGTCTGCCACCAATCAAACCTTTTTTGTCACACACTGTTAACACTATCTTTCCAGAACCTCTAAATAGAAAGTTTAATTAACAATTTGACCTAGTGAAACACATTCCAAATGCACTACAAGTCAAGATTTTTGTCCATGCAAGAAGTTGACAGATGTCAAGATTGAGGTTACTTGTCAATAAACATTTTCTTTCTTGAAACGAGAAAACCACTTGAATTTTTCCCATTGTGCTGTCCTTGTAAGCTGTGTTCAACATCACATCAGTTTCTGTAGCTTTTTTCCCTGAGCAGGATACAAACTTTGACAGCCATACTCTCTTCTCTTGACTCTGCTATCACAAAACAGGTTTGAGCGAAATGTCTTTTATGAAAAAATGCACTGTTATCAGAGAGAACCTGCCCAGGCGATGCCACTGGGTTTATGAACTCAGTGAATTCACTGAATGGTCACGTAGCAGGAAAAATGCATACTACGAAAGTTCTCATCAGAGCAGTTTTTTTCTGTATTTTGCTTGTTTGTTTTGGGGAGTTATCCTCCCTCTCTCTCTTTTGCACGCGCCCACATGTGTGTGTGGTGTGTGTGTGTGTGTGTGTGTGGTGTGTATGTGTGTGTTTGTGTGTCCTAACACAGACAGTGATGCATCTAAGAAGCATCCTGGCTGTACTTCCTCCAAAACAGATTTGTTTGTTCTTCTCGTAGTCCCTGACATATTCACTGTTCTTTCCAGAACTGTAATTCAAAGCTATCGATTTTTCTTTCAATCTTTCTTTTTGCTCAGCTTTCACAGTTATTGATGAGATTGAAAACACCATGGGGCTTGAGTCAAAGTAAAATTTTGCTTTTTACCAGTATCCAGAGACTTTTGCAATTGAACTGCCAATGCAATACATTGTTTTCGAATGCTGCTACCATGCATGTTGTCTGTGGATCACATAAAATGAAATCCTTGAAAACATCAACTTTTTTTCTCTTCTCCATGATATTGCAAGTTGGTCAAATTATGATTTTTTTTCTATCATGTTGAAATGTAATCTATATTGAAAACAGACTTTGATCTTAATCAGAAGTGTTGCATGTCTGCCTCTCTTTCAGCAAGTGACTTTTTAAATCTACTTAAATTTGCAAGCAAGGTTGTATTAACTGTATATTAACAAGTCTTCCTCTAATCTGGATGCTTGTTCTTTACAAAGTCCAGCTTCTCAGTTTATCTGCACAACATACGAATTAAGTAACTATGGTAAAAGACTGAACTCTGACACATACCTTTCCTTACTTTAAATCATGCAATAATTACTTTTTCTGCCCAAATGCTACCTCTTGGTCTATGTACATGAGCATAATCTAGTGTTCTGGAATTCTCATTCTTCACAATGTTCTCTATAATTTGTGTTAAACCACAGTCAAATGGTTTTTCACAGTCAACAAAACACATGTAAATATCTTTCTGGTGTGCTAGTAACAATGGATAAATTATAATTATCCCAAATGATGAGGAATTCTACTTGATATTCATTATTTACTGTGTTGTTCTATAGTTACCAGGAACACTGAATCAGAGTATACAAACCAAATCTGTCTAATCACGTTCACTTCAACTACTCTGTACCAATCTGTAGTCACGAAAAATTTGCTGCATATTAATTGCAGAGTTACAAACAAATATTAGGAAATAAGTGAATTCATAGATACAGAATGTACAAATAATGAAGATAAATAAGTAATAATGAGGATATACCCTATTTAAGAGTAACAATAAGAGTCCCTTTCCTGTATTTTTAGGAACCTAAACAAATTGTTTAACAGATGCCAACAACAGGATGTGATCTTACAAACCTCTGACGGCCCTCATCATCACTGCTTTCGTATTCAGATTCGTTACTGGATAGTGGCAGAGGGGGTTCCTCGGGCTGCTCAGGAGAAGCAGGGGGAAGAGGTGCACGCAATGGCATATAGTCTTCATACTAAAGCAAAGGACAAGGTACCATGGCAGGTTATGATTTCTATAGAAAACACGAACTACTTTCATTAAGGCAGCCAGCTCAGTTTTCATGATGGGCATTGAGGAAGTTTTGAGAAGTTACTAACTAGATTTACAGTCACTAAGATCTACATTAGAAAAGTAGCCTAACTCTTAAAAAAAATTTCTTTTAGTTATATGTAAGCATTCCAAATCATTTCTCATATCTATTATTTACAAAGTACTAAGTGTACTACTAAAAACAAAAAAAACGAACAAACAAACAAACTCAATGCCCGTTAGTCAGTGCTGATTCATAGCAAGCCACTGTGGGTTTCCAAGACTGCAGTTGCTTATGGGAGTAGAGCGTACAGTCTTTCTCCTGTAGGTTTGAACTGCCGACCATGTGGATTAAAGCCCATCGTGGAACCACTACACCACCAGGGCTCAAGTACATTTTAGCAAGATAATTACATAATAAAGTTAATCAAGCGTAGATACAGCAGTCCATATACATTGTTATATTCATATATCAATCTAATAAAATATTAATTACCTTATTTGCTTCCTCAAATGAAATCCTATTTATAAAGAAAACCCAAACAAGAAAATTCTAGATAATTAATAGAGTTAAAAGCAATTATTTTACAGGATGGCGAGATGCTCTTGGTTAAAGCAGAGCACAAGAATACTGGCCGTGCTGAGGATTCCCATTGCACTACGATCACATTAAGTTTATGACTGCTTCTATTCTTAGCATATATCATAGATTTCTAGAATAGCAACTGTCTATTTGGGCCTCAAGAATTCCAGTCGAGTTTAATTCTGGAGCATTCTTACCAAGGGAGGACGTGCAGTAATTGGTCCAAAAGGTGTGGGCAAATTCATTTTATTCATAAGATGAAGAACCTTAAAGTAAACAAATGTATATATTTAAAATCATATAATTTAAACTGAAGATACAATTTATATCTTACATGTACTACATTTTTTACATTAAAATCATTAATAATTCACTACATAAGAATTTCAGAAAAGGATAAAAACAGGACATCTCAGAATATTATAAAACCCATTGCTGACAACTCCATTCTGACACAGTGACCATATAGGACAGAGAACTGCCCCCACAGGATTTCCAAGATGTACTTTTTGAAATATCAGATTGCCATATGAGCACTGAGGCTGGTAGGCTGGCATGCTGGTTCCAAGTTTGGCTGCAACCTGCAAGGTCTGCCCCCCCCCTCCCCCCCCCTGTGAAATCACCTACTACTCTGCAGAAGGATAGGGCTGTCTGCTCCTGTCGAGTTAATAAATCTCAAAATCTGACAAGGCAGTTCCACACTGTACTACAGGGTCACTTTTAAGTGAGCAGAGACGCCATGAAAATGAGCATGAGGCTTTAATTATTTGTTTAGCACGTGAGCACTTAACAACTGCACTATAAAGGCTTCCTAAGAGTAGCCTTCCTAAAATGTTTGTCTAAGCTACAATGAATTATTCCCATTATTAAGAATTAAGCCTTGCAATGCAAATCTATTTTATCAAGTTGATTCTGGCTCATAGGGAGTTTATCTAAGTTTTCTGAAGCTCTAAATCTCCATGGGAGCATAGACCCTTATCTTTTTCCTGCGTAGTGGTTGATGGATTTGAATCAACAAACTTTTGTTTAGCATTAGGCTGATGACGCAACAGCACAGCAGCAATAGGGCTGCTTGCCTTACAATGTAAAGTCTAATTTACAGTACTTATATTCACTTCCCTAACCATTATTATTAAACAGTGAAGTACAATAAGGAAAATAAACATTATGTTTTATAATTCAAAGTTTCTTTGCAGACTTATTATGAGGCATTTGATATGGGGAGCACTATCTTTTCCTTTAAGAATTTAGAAGTGTGGTATAAAGTAACAATTACCCAAAACTGTGTTGTCCCATTAGCTTGTATTTATTAGGATCATTACTACAGCTTATAATAGTAATTAACTGGAAAGTCACGGCATTTTATTATCTTTAAAATATTACATTTCTAGAAACTAGTATTATAAATAAATATGAGAATTACCATGGAAAATAAAGCATCAAATTATACCAGGATTTACAGTTAGGGAAATAAGGCTTACTCTACTTACCTGGACATAGAACTTAGGCACACTTGCTAAAGCGTTCACTATGTTTGCTAGGATCGTGCTTGAAGGTGGTGGATACATATACTTGAGGCATGAATTAAGAGGAAAGGTCAGCCTTAAAAAAAATAGAAGCACATTTAAAATGCTTGTATCTTTTGCTTTTTTAGGCAGAAAAGGTTTGTTTTCCTGAATAACCAATCAATGCAATTGCCAAAGACACTATGAACAGACATGACAGAAGTTCCATTTCGTGGTCTCCTCCTCCTGGGACCAACAGTAACTACTTGTGAGAGCACCTACAAGCTTACTTGCAGTCCTCCAGGTCTCAACCTTGTCAGCTAGGCATCTGCTGCAAACCTTGTCTGCCTACCGGCAGTGAATACCTTCTGTGAAGTTCTGGGTTGAACTTGGTGTCCCCCGTCTTTAGGCACATGCTGTGATATTTGCAATGCTGTTTTTGCTGTTAGGAACCAAGGTCGGTTCCAACCCATAGTGACTTTATGCAAAGCAGAAGGAAACACTGCCCTGTCCTGCGCCATCTTCACAACTGTTCCTATATTTACCCTACTGAGTCAATTCATCTCATTGAGGACCTTCTTATTTTTCACTGCCTTTCTACTTTACCAAGCATGATGTTCTCCCAGGACTAGTCTCTCCTGACATGTCCAAAGTATGTAAGATCAAGTCTCTCCATCCTTGCTCTAGGGAACACTTTGTACACTTCTTCCAAGTGAGGTTGCTTATGCTTTAGGCAGTTCATGGTACTTTGGATTATAGTAGCCTGTGTGTTACTGGGATGTGGGAGGCTGAGCCACTGATATTTCAAATGCCAGCATCCTTAGCAAAGGTGAACAGTTTTCAGTGGAATTTCAAGACTAAGAACAGATTACAAGGAATGAGCTGCTCGATTCAGAGGTGCTGAAAACTATGTATAGCATGGAATCGTGCATGTGACATCTTAAATCCCTGGTATCTTCTGAGCAGCAGGATAGACTTGCATTCCTCCTATGATATCTTTTTGAGCATTTTCTTTTCAGTACTCTTTACCCTGCCCGAGGAGCCCTGGTGGTACAGTGCTACGTGTTGGGCTGTGAAGCCCATGGTCAGCAGTTTCAACTCGCCAGCAGCTCCAAGCTATCAACGGAGACTGGGCTCGCCAGTCCCATAAATAGTTACAGTCTCAGACACCCACGGAGGGCCGCTATGAGTAAGTGCTAACCCAAGGAATTGAGATTTTTTGAGTTTTACCTATCTATGCCCATATGCCTGTTCTTCTGGAGGGCCAAGTTATTTTTGTGCATTGGGTATGGATGGTTTTTGTCTTATAATCAACCCATTTTTTATCTGTTTCCAATTTTCTGATGATAAACCTGTGGTCTCAATGGGATCCCATTAGACATTCTCCTTGGCATAGCAGGGGAACCTGAAAGCAAGTCTTTCTTAAGCCTCAAAATATTCATGGCTATCGTCACAGTGCCCTAAAGCCTATAATGTTTTAAAAATTGTTTCACTATCAAAAATTCATTTCAGATAATCCATATCTAACATGAAATTATGTACCTAACCGATGCAGTACTCTACTTTATTTGGTTCCTAAAATAATCAAATATACGCATCCAAAGAGACATTTTTATTAAAAAAATGCAAAATATAGGAGTTGCTTAAAGAAAAATATTTCAAATGATCATTCTTATCAGACATTATAATCATGAACATCTTAAGTAGATGTTTCTTTGACCACAAAACGATGACAATTAAGTTCTCACAGCTCAAAAGTATAATCAATACACTAGAAATAAACATGATACACGATAAAATATATCCTACAAAGGTATCTCATTTGTATCATGTACACACAGAAGAGAAAAATCAAAAGAAAACACACACAGACACTAACCCATGGTTTGGCGCAATTCCATTTTCTACTGTCAAACAATCATGCTCTTTCTTTTCTTTATCATCATCTAGAGACTCCTCAGATCTAGAAAACAGAAAACCAAAGTTGATTATACAAAGATCTTTCAAACATGGCATTATAAAAAGTCTCATAATCAAAAAAATTTCAAGCACTTCTAAAGCAAAGACCAAAGAACCTCACGGTAAGTAACAGAGAGCTTCTATGGAACACTTCTTTTCACACACTGAACTGGATACCCCATATTTTCATTAACAAGTTATAATCACCCTATGAAGATGGTATAATTTTTATTAACCATAAAGAAACTAAAATATTTACCTGGGGGGAGGGGCTCTGTTAAAATGCAGACTGCTAGAGCCTTTCCTACCCTTAATTCCAAATTTCTGATTTATTAAGCCTGAGGGCTCCAAAAATTTGTATCTTACACATGATGCAGATGGTCTTGGATCAGTTTAAGAATCACTGGTGTAAAGCAAATTTATGAATGTAATACAACTAACAATGAGCCACCAGCTAAACAGTTGGCCCTGAAAGATCAATCTTTGATTTCAGTGGACATGATTAAACAGGACAACCTACTATTACAAATTCTAACCACCTTCCCTTCACTTGAATGTAAAGGGAGTAGGGTGTAAAGATGAATGCTTTTCACCTGATTCCCTTCACATTAAATTCTAAGTCTAGGGATCCTGGTGGGCTAATGGTGAAGCACTAGACTGCTAAAGTCGGTAGCGTTACGTCCTGGTAGATTTCCATCCTTCAGGATCACAGCCACAAAGACCCTACAGTAGTGGTTCTCAACCTTCCTCAGGCCGCAACTCTTTCACACAGTTCCTCATGTGGTGGTGACACCCCAACCATAAAATTATTTTTTGCTATTTCATCACTGTCATTTAGCTGTTATGAATTTAGCGATCCCTGTGAAAGGGTCAATCGATCCCCAAAGAGCTCACGATCCACAGGCTGGTAATGAATGACTGTCTTAATTTGTCCTACAGGGTCACTACAAGTCATATTTGACTTCACAACCCAACAATACAGTAGTGATAACAATACTAAACTAGCATTTAGGGTCTAAAATTAAAGCACAATTAGTCATTTACACTGACTGACACTGATTCTGACTCCTACTGTCTCCATAGTATAGGTATGGGTTAAACTGCCCCTGCAGGGTTTCTCAGACTGTAGTAACCATTTGCAGGAATAGAATGCCTCATCTTTTTCCTGTAGAGCTGCTAGTGGTTTCAAACTGATGACCCTGTTGTTAATAGCCCAACAAGTACCCACTACACCACCAGAGCTCCTATTAGGAGTCCCTGGGTAGCACAAATGGTTAAGTACTTGACTACAGGATGGAAAGGTTTACAAGTCCAGCACACCCAGGGGTGCCTAGGCTTCGGATAGGTCAGTCTTCAACACCTAACGAGTCTACCCTGAGCACATGGGTCACCACATGTCAAAAGCAACCTGGAAACAACAATATCAAAAGCATCTTTTTAAATGCATTAGCCTCAAAGAAAGTTGTATCACTTAATGCTTCAAATTCTTTACTTTTTAATCTAAAAATAATCCAGTAACAATATAACTGATATGTTAAAATGTTAGGAAAATCTACCTATATACCTTTTCTTTTTTTCTGTGTTGCAAGGAGATACAGAGTGAACTTGATCTTGCTCTTTCGCAAATTCGACAACTAAAGTATGACCTAAAAGTTTCAGTTGATGGAGTCTTGTCAGTGCCTTCAAAAAGAAAAACAAGAGAATAAGAATGATGAGGATTTGGTAATCTAATAACAATCACTTGTTAGAGACCACATGCGAAAGTGTTGATACATTTGTTTGTTAAAAGACTTATTTGGCTATTTTTTATTTACCTATACGTCTAGAAGCTTAATTTTTTTTCATTATGCATAAAGGATTGGCTTCTACCACTGAGCAAAACCAAACCTATCTAAATTTTCCAATTCATCATAATCACACAACCAAAAATAGTAATAAAACTATCTTGTCTCTCTGAACTTCCTAATGGCCAGGATCTGAATGCAAATCTCTGATGCTACCACATAATGATGTATCACATTCTTAGTCCATTTTCTTTATCAATCTCTAAGTACTTTCTTGAAGCCACATTACTCTCCTCTTCTTTTAGTCCTACAGTGCTGTAGCCTCAGTATTTAGCTGCTAACCTCAAATGCACCAAATGCGCCATGGAAGAAAGACGATAAGGCTGTCTGCTTCCAGGAAAGTGTAGTCTTAAGTATCCTATCAAGGATTGCTAAAAGTTTGAATTGACTTGGTGGTATTTCCTCTTGGAGGAAAGTGGGTGTTATTTTTTTAGCACACGACTCTGTTTCCCTATTTTTTGAAAACTGAAGCAACTAGGTAAGAATGTAAAATTTCCACAATTTGCCTTGTACCTGCATTTACATCTACATATTCATCTTCTACTTATGCTTCTATCTCAAGCCAATTGCTTGACTTTTACATATTAAAATCTACTCCCTCAAATATTCTAGGAATTCTTTCCAGAATACTCAACTATATCAGCATGCTTCCATCATTTAAAAAAACTGACTCTTACAGAGTTATCTAAACTTTCTATGCATAATTGTCCTCCCATTTCAATTAAGCTTATACCCCACTGTATTGACATGGCTTCTCAGACGATGAATTGTGCATTGGCAAGTCAACGGTCAACTCTCAGCCTTCATCTTACTGCATGTAACATAATTCAATTCCTCTTTAATATATTTTCTTCACTTGGTTTGGTTTGGAAATGCCATATTTCCTTAATGTAATACTTCATTGCTTTCTATTCTAATCTCTTGTTATTGCCTTCTCAAACTCCTGAAATTAGAATACACCAGTGCTGGTTTGGGTTCTTCCTGCAAACATTTAATACAGCCTAGTAAATTTAAATGGGAGCCCCTGTGGTAAAAAGGGTTACATGCTGAGCTTGCTACAAAGCCAGCTGCTTGAAACTGGCCTCTGACTGAAAGAAAAAATGAAAATTTCTGCTCCCTTAAGTTACAGCCTCAAAAATCCACAGCAGCAGTTGCACTTTGTCTTACAGTCACTACAAATTGGAATTAACTCACAAATAGCACAAATATACTGATGACTCACCAACGTGAACCTTCAACCAAGACCTAATACATGTATCTAAACTCCTAGTGGATAGCTCTCATCAGATGTCTAATAAGTATGTCAGTAATTCAGAAATAAAACCACTGATCGTCTCTCCCGAAATTTGATCCTCTTTGAGCCTTCCCATTGTAGTCGATGGTAACTCCATTCTCTTAGTTTCTCAGGTAAAAGGCGCTGGAATCTGCCCTAGCCTTATTTCTCATCTTCTAGATCCAGCCATTGTTTGTTTTCACTTTCAAATTGTATCCAGAAGCTAACAACTTCTTACCCCAGCCACCACTGTCACCATGATCCAAGCCACCACCACTTCTCCCCTGAATTACAGTAACCTTTCATCAGACCTCCGTTTTCCGATCCTAGAGTCTACTCTCAAAGCAACTGCCAAATTATCTTTTTCTGCAGAAATCACATGATTTCAATCCTGTGCTCCAAGTTAATAGTGAACACATAAAAAATGCATTGTTTTAAATACTTTTGCTATATTAAGAATTCCCTCTCCCACCCCAGGTAAGAATAACCTTAATTATTGAACTTTACATAATATATAAAATCTTTTGTAAGCCAATCTGAAATCCAACTATCCAACAATATATGCAGGGGCTCAACCTCTACAGGACACACAATACTTACAAAGACACTTGACACAATACCTACTAACCACAAGACTGCCCGAGTGTCTAGCATCCACTCTTTCTGGTATCTTCTTATAGCCCCTTGTAGATACTGCCTCTTCCCTAGGCTAGTCCTTGGCTTTCTTCCTGCTGGATGGCTCTAGCACAGTATTATTTCCTTCAAAAGTATAAAATGCCCCTGAAATACCAGCAAGCGAAATCCAATCACTTCTTTCCACCAAGATTTACATTCAATCTATTTCTCAAGTCCTATTTCCATCCCAACCACCCAGTTTTCTCCACATAAACTTCTGCAAGTCTCACTTTTGTGTCCCTAAAACTGGAAAACTCCCCTCTCTTCTTAAAATCCAAGTAATCATTAAAGGTCTGGCTCAACAAACATCTTCTTTGTTGCTAGGGTTTTTAAAGATATATTTTCCTTTTAATACTTTAGACATTGTAACAAGTTCATTGTGATTCATTTTGTAGTTTATACCATTCTTGTGTCCAATTACCTAAGAATGAGGCAAGTGCGAACAAATTTTTCAATATGGAAAGTCAAACATAGTCTATTGGGCAAACTCTTGGAATACAAGCCTTTTAAAAACTTTACATTATCTCCCAATTTCCCACCAAGTATTAAGTAATACAAATCTATTGACCACATTAACAGTTAAGAAAAAAACATACCTTTATAGCTGCCTTTTCATTAGGGAAAGTAGCAAAAGCTGTATGTTTCTGAAAGACAAAGTAGACATTAATCCTATATAATCTGATTATAATAAAACAAAATTAGACATTTTACCAGAAGACACTGATTTGGTGCAGAGATCTGGGAAAGGATTCCAAACTGAGGTTATTTTTGCCATGTATTAGCTTACTTATATAAAGGTTTAAGTCCTTTTGGGGCCACAGATTTAATAATGCAGTTTTAAGTATGTATGCACACAGATAGACTTTCATAGTTTAAGAAGGCCTGGCGAGCAACACGTGAAGCTGCTGAACCAAAGATCAGCTGTTTGAACCCACCAGATGATGTGTGTGCTTCCATAAAGATTTAAAATCTCAGAAGCCCAAAGTGGCAATTCTACTCTGTTCTATAGTGCCAGTGTCATCAACAGTTAAAATTGACTTAATGATTAAATAGGTCTGGTTTCAGTTGTTTTGTTTTCATTTTCATAATCTGTAGGTGCTAAGTTTATGAATCTGTACTATACAGTGAAAACCTTTATTAAAAAACATGCATTATTTTCTATTTATAATATTCCTACAGATCTTAATTTTCTCTACAATTCATTATACCTAAAAATGCTGACAACAGTGAAATTACTTCTCCAGGTATTACTCATTTTTTTAATTCTTGAAATAAAGTCCAAAAGAAGATATCTATATCTAAATAGAAACTTAAAATATTTCTAAAAACAGAAAAGGAGCTATGTCAAAAATAAGTTGGCCTTTTGTTTATCGAGTTGTGAGGCTTACGAATACTGGCTAATACCTGCAAGGGTGGTTGTGACACACATTATTTAATTTCTTCTAATTTGATCCAAGAATATTTTATTGTTTAAATTCAACTACATAGAGTATTTGTATTTGCTTGCCTGGAGATTAACACTAATGAAGACTAGCCTTTCCTCTAACAGTGCTTCTCAGTTCTGACCGCCCTTTAATTAGGGTCACCTCCCTCCCTGTCTTCGCTCAATCCCAGCGACCTCAGAGGACAAAGCAGACCTGGCCCGGTGGGCTTTGGAGGCTGTCACTTGTTCCTGAAGCAGCTGGTTTTGAACAGCTGACGTTGCAGTTAGCAACTCTGTAGCCCAGTTTACGCAGCAGATACTAAAAGCACTGCCACCTTGCCCTATCAGACCACCTTGCAGGGAAAAAACAAAAGGCCATTACTAAGTCAATCCAACGTATTTCCCAACATAAAGAAAAACCATATGCAGAGTGCTGCTTAGGAAACTTCATAGAATCTTATTTTGCTCCCCAAGGGATTCAATTAGGAAATTTCCAAGAAAAATAAGTGGCAGAAATCCTGTGTCCAGTTCATAAACCTAATAGCCTCTAGGTCTAAGAAATACCCCTGAACTCACGAGAGAGGTGAGATTCTCGAGGTAGCCCCTCCCCCCCCCAAAAAAAAGAACACAACAAAGTTTTTTGTTTTGCTTCCTTCTTTAGCCTCGTTTTTTTTGCTTGCCGTTGACAGTTTCGGATCCAGCCAATGACAACGGCCAGCCAAGGCGGGCGGTGCCCCCTCCCCAGGGCGCCCCCCTCTTCCCCGCGCACGGCCGTCCCGGGAGGGGGAGGGGGGCCCTGCAGGCGCCGCGCGGACGCGCGCCCTTACCAGCCGCCCCTTGTCCGACAGCACGCGCACCGACTGCGCGCCGAAGTACTTGAGCAGGTCCTCCTTCTCGTCGGCCGACAGCTCGGCGGGCAGGTGCCGCACGAGCAGGGTGCGGTCGCCCAGCGGCGAGGGGGGCGCCGACGGCCCCTGGCCACCTCTGGGCTTGGGCAGTGGCTGCTCGGGAGCCGCCATCTTCGCCGGGGGGCCACGGGCAACGGCGGAGACGGCCGGGGACAGGCACCGCGGCCGGCGCGCTCGCCGAGCTCGGGCCGTTCTCGACCTCACGCTAAGGATTCTGGAGACAAGGAGACGTCGCGAGCCAGGGCCGCTCTCTCGCGAGAACTGAGGCGCCGTGCGCGTCCCTCCCTCCTAGACGGTGATGGGTTCCTTTCCTGGGGAAAGTAACGTGCTTGCCATTTCAGGCCGCGGCGGGAGGCATCAGAAAAACGGAGAGGCGTGGGGACTGAGCCACGTGCCAATCACGGGCGGGCTGCAGCGCTTCCGCGGCGTGAAAGAGAGGGCGAAAGGTGCGGGACCCGGCGGCAACCGCGCGCTCCCGCGCATGCGCACTCGCTCCAGCCGCGGGCCGCGGACGCTGCAGCCGGGAGAGTTTAGCTCTGTAGGAGGTTCTCAACCTTCTTCCTGCCAGACCCTTCCGCGCAGTTCCACATGGTGGGGTGACCCCATCCCCCACCATGAAATTAGACTTCCATTGCTACTTCCTAACTGCCATTTAGCTGCTCTTATGAGTCGAATTAAAATATCTGATAAGCAAGATGGGTTTTCAGTGTTATAAGTCGAGCATAATTAAAGCATCAGAAAAACAATCTAACTATATTTTGTGAAATGTTTATTTCTAATTACAAACAAATGAGATTTTGATCTAAAGCATGGTGTAGCATGGGTGACAGTCTTAACGGCTGGACATTTAGGCCCCCAGTACCAGCTCCCCATATTTGGTTTTACCTACCTTGTGTTCAACACTCAAACACTGCCCAGTCCTGTATAAGAGAGCTCACAGCCATTCCTACGTTTGAGCCCATTGTTGAAGCTACTATACCAATTCATCTTGCTTAGGGTCACCCTCTTTTTGACTATTAGTGGTGACCTCCTGAAACTGCTTTTTAAATCCTGCTTGGTGTCTTGTTAAAGTGTAACTCACTGAATAGTGGGTGAGGGTGAAGGTAGGGTGAGGGTGGGGGAGTGCGGGTGTGCAAGCGTCATGTTTTACTGTGTAGTGAAGCCTGCTCAGAGGGATTATGTGTGCGGTAGAACTCAGCTTAAAGGACACAAAGTTGAAATAAAGGAAATACTTTGTTGCCTTCCACCATCAGACCCTGGACAGGGTTCATTTGGCAACTTTTAGGGAGAATTGGCAGATCCTGGGAGAGATCCTTATAAGCTTTTATGTTAGAAACGCCAAGCCATTGTTTTGCTGAATTGTGCATGTGATATTGGAAATGTCCGTCTCACCTTGTACTGTGAGGCCCATGAAAATGTGAGATTATAATCATTGGTTGGAAGGTCCAAAATACCTCATACTATACTTTTTATTTGCTCTACAGCTACATGTTAGAGATATAACAGTGAAAAATGCAGTTTAAAAAAATACAGTTTTAGTTTCATGAAACATTTTTCAAGGGAACTAGGGAGGGCCATGGGGGCCATGGGGCAAAACAAACAGAAAAATAAAAACTCAATAGAGCCTAATCCTGTGGACTCCAATTCCCTTTTTCACTTCTGTGATACTCACAGGTAAAGAGCTTATTAGGAAACTAACAGGCTACAAGTCAGGGTTAGAAATGGCAAGGATACAGCAATTCTTAGGTCAGGATTTTTCCCCTCACCCATTCAACCACCTGGTCCTTTTGTCTCTACCCTCTCTGACAAGTGTTACAAGAGCTTTCTTTAGGATAATATGCGCCCAAAGAGAACCCTACCCTCCAAGCCATCTCTTGCCTGAATGCGCTCAGCTTCCTAGCCCTGTGCTCCCTCCCTTGCTTCTCTCTCTGCAAAGGAGTTTGGGGTCCAAATGGACTCACTCTACTCATGTCTCTTCTTTCTTGAAGACTCTCCCACATCTTCTGAGATGGCTCGCTTTAGAACCAGTGGAATGGCAAAACTGACCCATGCCCGGACACTTAAATAAATGTTATGAGACTTCTTTTATGCATGTTGAAGTTTCGGGTCATGGATTTATGGCTGAGCTCCGTTGATTGGCATAGTAACAGGTTTAATGCCTGGGGTTAGCAGTTTTGACATATAGTTCACATATCACATGGTTCAATAGTTTAAACATATTAAAGAGTTAAGCTTTCATCACCACAATCTACTTTAGGACTCCCCCCCCCCCCCATTTTAGAACACTTTATTCTTCCTTGTACTCTTAATTATTAGTGCCACATTTCTGTGCCCCAACTTCTGCCATAACCCCCAAAACTAAATCCAGTAGTTGTCTCTGTAGATTTACCTACCCTTGATTTCATATAGTGCAGTGGTTCTCAACCTTCCTAATGCTAAGACCCTTTCTATGTATTGTGGTGAGCCCATGAATGAAATTATTTTCGTTGCTACTTCATAACTAATTTTTCTACTGTAATTAATAGGGTGACCTCTGTGAAAGGGTTGTTTAACCCCGAAAGGGGTCACAACCCACAAGTTTAGAACTGCTTATATAAAGAAAGACCCTAAAAGAGAAAAGCAAAAATGAACAAATAACACCAAAAACAAAACAAAATCCTCAGTTGAAGAGATAACAGAAAATAATAAAAATCAAAACATTTGAAATGGGTAAACGGGGAGAAGTAATGAAAGGGTGATACATTTTAACCAAACATCTACAAAAATCCCCTTTCCAGTGTATCGAATGGTAAGGGGGTTCACAATCATATTAAATGGACAAAATGGATTCACCTGAGGCTGATTCCCTGTGAAAACCCTGCTAATGGATTTGGGGCTTTCACTGTTACCCATAGTCTTCTGCACACCAGGTATTCAGTCAGAATTTGAACGCTAATGCCATACACCTTATTTGCATGTTCCCACTCAGTTGTCCAGTAGTAATTACAAAGGCTATGCCCAGAAGAGCTTTATTTAATTATATTTAATCCATTGTACCACAGAGAAGTAGTAGAAATCAATAATAAATTCTGGTATTTTGGCTTGAGCTGAAAACTATCCACCAGCAAGGGGGTGTAATGACATCATTTCATGAGCACAAAAATCCTTATTAAAGGACAACTAGATTAGGGAATGTGGGGGGGCAGGGCTCAGATTTGAGATACTATTTTTGTTGCTATTGTTTCGTACTGTTGAACCCAGGTGACATAGGATTTACCCACTGGGATTCCAACTTCAAAGTCAACAGCTGGCAACCTTGAGAGAAAGAGAAAGTCTTCTACTTCCATAAGAAATCCGCCTCGGAAACACAGGGGACTGTGCTGACTTACAAGGTCAAACTGGAATCAACTGGATAGCAATGAGGAGTGCTAATATAAAAGAAATGCAACAAGTGGCTAGATTTAATGAGCAGAAATGTATTTTCCCATAATCTGTGAAGTTTAAAATCAGCATACAGGCCACTGAGACTTTGTGTCTATTTTCAGCTTTTGCTTCTCAGCTTCTTCGTCATAGGCAGTGACATATATCTCATTTTATCTGAGATCCTCCCTCGGCACCTTTTAGATCATGAAAGTAATCCATTTAAGACTCATCCTACACTGTAGTCTCACTTTCATCATAAAGAAATCTCTATTCCAAAATTGGGTGATGTCTATAAGACCGAAACCACATTCACCTGTGTCAACCCATTTAGAGCCATAGTGACCCCATAGGACAGAGCAGAACCCTTTTTCAGGGTTTCTGAGGCTGACTGTAAATCTGTAAATCTCCTGTACAGACAGGAGGAAAAAAGCAGCTGGCAGATTTGAAATGGCAATGAGATCGTCAGCAGCCCAATGCTTCTCAGCTGTGCTTGTAAGGCGCCTGTCTATAGGGTTAGGCTGGGGTTAGGATTTATAGCATATTCGGGTGTGCACAATTTAGTAGGCTGGGCTAATTCAATATTCAGGAAGTGCAAACAAGCACTCAATTGCAAGATAGCAGATTGGATGTTCAGACCTCCTCAGACATTCTTTGAATAGAGGCCTGGCTATCTGTTTATGAACTATCACAGGCTGGGAAAGGAATTTTTCCCTTTTGCATACACACATCACCGCGATTGGGAAAGGACTCAAGGTCAGCCCAAAACAAGAGCAACCCACAGTAGCCAAGTGTCAAGTGGTCTATTGATGTGTCACTATGACCTTCTGGGAAAGTCCAAAACTGGATATACATCTATGTGGCATCAACATACAGAGCATTTAAAGTGCAAAAGGTGAGAGATTCAAAGGAAAGGGTATCAGGGGGTGATCAATGCTCTGATATACTCACAACAAGGGTTCAACAGGCAGCTGTGCGGCGATAATTATTATTTATTATAATACCGATATAGAGATCATGACAGAGAGAGGAAGAAAGTAACAATAAGAGTCAGACATACTTCACAGCAGGGTAGCATGCTCACCTCCTTCCGATATGGTGGTCCACGTGGAGATAGAGAGGGACCGCGAACATTAATTTTCCCCGTTTAAGTAGCCTAACATGGGACACATCCTTTCCCTAGTCACTGGTCAGGACATCCCTGGCTTGGGGGCTGTCTTAAAGGCTACAAGATGATAATGGCTTAGCGATGACTCATGACTAAGAGGAGAGGAATGTGATGAGGAAGGACTTCAGACTCCTGGGGTAGGTGAGTAGGTCTATATTGTTTAGGGGTCATTGACAATGACTCTTGAATCCCACCCATAGGCCTGGAGGGAAGCAGATCACTATCCTAACTTGAGTCATGCAAAGTCCTCATAAAATTGGGAGTTTCAGTGAGAATGGCTAGCACACTAAATGTTGGTAAATTGCTTGCTTAATATTTTAGAGTATAATAGTTGTGGAAAAGTTCTGTCTTCATCCTACAAAAGGGCTTACTATAGACCTCTTGGCCATGCCCAGATTAGAAAGTGAGAAAGGAAGGCACGACAAGCCAGTCTTTTATCTCTTAGCACTTAACAATTCAGGAGTAAAGATAAACTAGACTAAAACATGTAAATAAATATGTTCCTTTCAGAAATTAAGTGCTTGGGCAGGGGAGAGTAGTTGAATAAACTATAATTGAAGTGAGCCTGTTGTTTTAAAGTTTCATTTGCAGCCTTTTCTCTGTGTCCCCTGTGGCCAATTAAAGGCTTAGTATGTTGTAGACAGTCTATAAATATTTGTTCAGTTAATGAGTGTATGAATCAATCCACTTTAATATCTACCAACTGCCTACTACCAGTCAAGAATTACCACATGGGCCATCAAGATGTGTTTAATGGACCTTGTCTTCTGCAATTGAGATACCGCAACTCACTGGGATGGCAACATATTGGAATTTTATTTTCTTTTCACTTAATTGCTTCCAGTTGTGCTCAATTAAACCTGTCTCATCCTTCCCTTGACAACAACTCAAGTCGATTTTATAATTTTGTGATCATTTCCACATCCATGTGAACTGTCAACTCTAAACTTCAATAAGTTCTTACCTCTGAATTCCCCCATGACATAAGAGCTAGGAGAGAGATACAGTACACTTGCATTACTTCCAACTTTGAAAGAGATAGATATGGTCTGCTCATAAATAGACACGTTTATTCTCTTGTCGTGGACTAGCTCAGAGGTTCCCAATTTCTTGATTCATGAAACCCTTAGTGTCTGTCTTAGTGCAGGTAGACTAGAGAAACAAATTCATAAACACACATATGAATATAAGGGAAAGGTTTATATACACGAGGAATGGAACATTGCGAAAGCATACCAACCCAGTCCAGTCCAGTCCAAGGTCATAAGTCTGATATTAGCCCATATGTCTGATACAAGTCCATAAAGTCTCCTTCTGACTCATGAAGCATATACAAAGATACCAGGACAATCACAGGCCAATGGGTGCAGAGTCTTGTGTATCCAGCTGGGGTAGAAGCATCTCGACACTGGCAGGAGTCTCCGCATGGCTCTTCATTTCCAGTGCTCAGGGTCCATTAGCAGTATCCATTGATGGTAGAAGCATGTCAGCACTGGCAGGGGGTCTCTCTGTGGCTTCTCTGACCCCAGAGGTCTGTCTGGTTCCATCAGGGCTAGCCCATGTGGCTTCTCTTCCCGCTCCTCCAGGTTCCAGGATTCAGGAGCTATTAGCATGCCACCATCTTGTCTTGTCAGTAGACTGAACCCAAGAGACTGAGTCAAGCCTCTTTTCCACTTGGGAAATACTGCAAGACTTCCCAAATTCTCAGGAGAGAGTCATACCCACACAGAGGCCTCATTGGCTATCTCCATATTGACAGGCTAGACTCCACCCTTCGACTCCCAATCATGAAATTGATACACTAGTACATGACTGCCACAGTGTACCTGATTTTTTCCTAGTTGTCATCGCATTTTCTCTCCCTTGTTGGTTTTCATGAGGCCATTGTTTTTTTATGACAACAATCACACACGCACAAGCAAATCGTTCATAAAGATTCAGCTTCACTGGAAGAAATTTAATAAATTTAAGTATCTGACTACTATCTTAGATTAGACTTTCCAGAGAAGCAAAACCGGTGATGCTTACATATGTCATATAGAGAGGAAGTTAAATAGAGAAAATGACACACAGTTGTAGAAGCAGGTAATCCAATTCTTTGGATCTGATGTTAGGCTAGAGATGTTTCCTTACCCAAATAGCTGTGGGGGCTGATGAATCCAAGGTTAACAAGAAGTTCATAGCCTGGTGACTGCAAAGGTGAATGGATCTAAAGCCAGCATATCAGAGGGCTAGCCTCTCATAACTCCCCTGATCAGCAGACAACATGGCCAGCTGCAGGCTCAAGTCCAAAGAAGAGTTTGAGGTCAATGGGCCAGATGTGGCAAGTGTCTACTTATTCTGGAAGCAGGACATGCATACAAAAGAACTTCCTGTCAGTTGACTGGATCAGGAGTGTGACCTGAGTAAAGGTGTTGTAGCCCACTCTGATCTCACAATGACTTGGATATGATTACCTTGTGTAGGTCAGGTAATGGTAGATTACTAGTTGTTAACTGGCAAATCATTGAGAATTCTTGCCCATCCAAAGTGATATGAAGCATAGCTATCAAGACCACTAACCAAAAGGGGCTATATTCTTTGGTTCTTCCTTCCTTCTCGAGTCACACTTCACCTTCCCAGGTTACAGATGTGGATAGAAATGGCAAACCCTCGAATCTTTTAATAACCCCTCCTTTGTTTCTAGATATAGGAAATTCCCCTCTTTCTTATTCCTTTTTAATAATGCCTTCATGTCCTCAGCGATTATTGGGTAGGGATTTCCTTTCCAAGTTGGAGTTAGTATCCAATGGAATTGCTTTTTACCCACGTCTCCTCCTCAGTACCCTTTTTGCTAACACTTTCAGCCACTGAATTTCTACCATGCACTTCACTCCGCTGCCACATTACGTAAACACTGAAGTGTGGGACATACTTCCTGACTGGTTGTAGTGAAAACTCAGCAGCCCTTTTTCTGGTGGTCATGGGTGCTACCCAGTGCTGCTCCTGAGAGCTGCTGCTGGATTTGAACCGTCAAGGCCGCGGGCCACAGTTCCCTACTCAACCACTTACACTACTAGGGCTCAGCCCTATTTGCCTCTCTTGTACCCAGTTTCCCCTCTCCTTCACTCACCACAGAGACCTGAAACCCATCATTCAGTGCTTCCTATCTAGCTAACTTATTGTTCTGGCACACTCTATGTGTAACACCCCTATCTTGCTTGTCAAAAATGGTCACACTGCCTGGTACAGGACTTGCACCTTATTAATGAAGCTGTAGTCCCCATCCACCCTGTGGTTTCTCAGCCCTATACTCTTTTGTCCCATATTCCACCTGGTACCACCCATTTTACCGTACTCAACTTAAAAGACTCTTTCTTTCCTATTCCATTGGACCTCACCAGTCAGATTCTGTTTTTCCTCAGAACCGATTCACAATATATGTGATCCGTGTTGGCCCAGGGATTCTGATATTCACCATGCTTGTTCAGCCAGGTGCTAACCACTGACCTACACAGTGCCGTCTATTTTTCTACAGCATGAAAATGGCCTCCTACTTACTGTGCAGCCCATCTGAAACCTGCCCTTTGCAGCATATAGCCCAACTCTTAAACTTTCTAGCCTCCAAAGGCTATTGGGTTTCATGAGCTAAAGCCCAACTTTCAAGCACAACTGTTACTTATTTGGGCTTGCAGCTCATTCCACCACCTGGGGACTTACAGCAGAATGTCACTGGGCTGTGAGGGAGCTCCAGGCTCCAGAAACCTTTTTAGACTTTGTTCGATTTTTTCAGGCACTGGATTCCTAACTTCTACTTGTTAGGTAAATCCCCTATGAAGTGGCTGAAGCCACCCTCGTTGGCCCCCTTGACTCTGCCCAGCTAGTCAAGGCATCCTTTAACAAACTCCAACATGTTCTCCCCCACTCCCCACCCCTTTGTTTACCAAACCCCACCAAACTTTTTTTACTTTACACGGGTGAAAAGCAAGGTGCAGCATACAGTGTCCTTACTCAACCCCCTGGGACCTGCTCTATCCCCTGTAGTCCATTTGTCTAAGTACCTAAACATGATGGTCAGAGGCTGGCCACCGTGCCTCCGGGCCCTGGTAGCAGCCACCACCTTTACCAAAGAAGCTTTAAAGTTGTCACTGGGAGAGCCCATACAGATGTTATCCACCCACAGACTGCAGGGTGAGCTCTCTAATTAGTGTCTGTCTCTACTGTCCCCAGGTTGCTTGCAAGAAATCCACCTCACGCTTATTTATTTTTTATGGGAATCACTGCCACCTGGTGGGAGTAGGAGGCCCAGCCTTGCTTCTGGAGAGCTGCTGCTGGATATGAACCCCAACCGTGTGGCTGCAGTCCCACACACAGCCACTACACCACCACCGGGGCTCAGCCCTTTCTCATGTTTATTAAAAACATTAACATAACCCTGCACCAGGCTCCCTCTGTAAACCCAGCAACTCTCTTGCCTCAATTCCTAGATTTGTTAGAGCCTAGCCATCACTCTTGCCCCCTAGCAGTTGAGGAACTTGAATTGTCATGACCCGAGCTCTATGACATGCCATATCCTAACTCAGATTTCACTTTGTTTGTTGACAGAAGTTCCAATGTAGACACTCAGGGACGGCGACATGCCGTCCTATGCTGTTGTTTCACTTGATCAAGTCTGGGAAGCTGCATGCCTCCCAGTTGGGACCATTTACCAGAAGGTGGAATTTATTGCTCTCATTTGAATTCTCCATTTGGCTGAAGGGAAAACGGCTAATATATTTTCTGATTCTAAATTTGCATTCTTTATCATTCACTGTCATGCCACCGTATAAAAGCAGCAGGGATTTCTTACCACCAACGGGTCCTCCATTCTAAACAGCAAACTAATAGCCAAGCTTTTACAGGTTCTTCAACTATCAACAAAAGTAACTATCATCCATTGCAGAGAACATCAGACTAATTACTCTCTTGTCACACAGGGCAACAATAAGGCAGACATTACTGCCAGAAACCTCACTGCCAACTCTGCTAACTGGCTCCAATTCTCCAGGTCACCTTCCCTGAGATGCAGCCCTCTTACACACCCAAGGAAGAAGTCACCCTGACTCACAGAGGAGGAAAGAAAACTCCTGAAGGGTGGAGAGTTCTCCACAGCCAAATAGCCTTACTCACACAACAAGCCTAAGGTCTCATTCACCAAATACATTCCTCTTTACACATAGGACCTCTTGCCTTGTCCCAGTTCTTACAACTGATTCCCGCCCCCCCTCCACTCCCCACCCAAACTAACTCAGCTTACCCAGGATGTTAGTTCCTGTGTCAGTCAGGGTAAACTAGAGAAACAAATACATAGACTCGCATATAGATATAAGGGAATGGTTTATATAAAAAAGGAATGGAACATTGAGAAAACAACCCAGTCCAGTTCAAAGCCATAAGCCTGATATTAGCCCAGATGCTTTATACCAGTCTATAATGTCTCCTTCTGACTCATGAAGTCACGGGCCAGTGGGTGCAGAGTCCCGGCACTGGCAGGGGTCCCCTCATGGCTTCTCCAGCTTCAGAGCTCTGGTTCCATCAGGGCAAGGCCGTGTGGCTTTTCCTCCGGCTCCTGCGGCAGCTCGGACACTGCCATCTGTCCTGTACATAATTCATCAACTCTGAGACTAACTTCCAACAACTGGGGAGATAACTTCTCATCTACATGAGGGAAATATCGTGACATTTTCCAGAAGTCTCAGGAGAAAGCCATGCCCACACAGAGGCCTCATTGGCTCCTCAGTGGCTATCTCCAGATTAACAGGGTAAACTCCACCCCTACATTTCAATCATAAAATTAACATAGGCATGTGACCGCCACAGTTCCTCTGCTCTATATGTAAAGCTGTACATACCCAAGGAGCCCTAAACAAAATGTTCCCACACACCAACTCTGAGGCCACCTGCCCAACCAAGACTGGTAGTTTGGTAGTTTGATTTTACTCATATGTCTAAACACAAAATCTTCAGATGCCTTTTCATGTTGGAAGACACTTTTACAGGTTGGGTCAAAGCCTTCCCTATCACATGAGAGACAGAAGATATGGTTACAGACATCCCCCTAACCCAAATTATCCTCAGGTTTGACCTCCACAACTCCATACGATTAGGTATGGTCCCTGCATCATATCCCAAACCACACAGTAAGTCTCACTCTTCCTGAACATTAAATGGTGTCTACATATTTCATAGAGGCTTCAATCTCCTGGCAATGTAGAAAAGATGAATGGGATTGTAAAAATTCATCTATCTGAACTTTTTCTGGAACTTTGCTGCTCATGGGTGGACTGACTCCCCCTTGCCTTAACTTAAATTGGAGCAACCCCTTGCTCTCCTTCCTTTTTAAAGCCCGTTTCAACTTTTGTATGGCAGACCCTTCCTAACCAACAGCAACCTACTGGTCCAGACATTGCCACTGGCAAATTATCTACCTTTTCTTTCCCTTTTAAGGAAACTGCTCCCAGAGCACACAGACAGGTGTCTGCCCACCTCTGATCCTGCAAAACCTGACCTCCAATAAGCAGCCTGGGAGACTCAGTTCTGCTGAAAGAACTCCAGCCTCAGCCTTTACACCCTAAGTGGACGGGACCATACACCGTTGTCCTCACTCCTCGCGTGTTGTCAAAGTCCTCAGATGCCAGTCCTCTGGCATCATCTCACCAGAGTAACACTAGCCCCAAGCATAAGCTATCACCAGTTTGCCACCAAGGTTGTGGGACCTACTATCTTACGCCTATTTAGGCTATCTCCTACGTCCCATACATAGCATGTGTCTGGTACCGGTGTAGGTCCACATATACAACCTTTTGCCCGGCCTACTCCACTCCATGCGTGGGGTCGGATGTATGACAGTTCTTCCTCCATAGAGGAACGTCTAACAACAAAACCCATGTCACCAGTAAAGCTCACTCTGACCAAGGTGGTTGCCAGCTGCCTGTTTGCTCTTGCTTTGACATCACCCACCTTCGTCCTTTACATCCAGGTGCCCACACTCCTACAGTGAGCAAAATCTAGTCCTCTGTTATCATCATGACCAGAACCAGGAGTACTGTAAAGAGTCACCAGAAACATACATGGGGTGTGCATATTCCTCGTGTGTGCATCATCTGTCTAATGCACACCAGGACGGGAACTCTTGAAGTAAGTTCCTGTCCAGAAATCAATTTGGAGATTATCAGGTATATACTGTAGACCACTGGAATCCACGGTGGGTAAAGGTGTAGAGGGAGGTCTGTAATGACACCCCACTGCTGTAAAACCCTCCACCATCCTATCAATCCATAGAAAATATGTTCCGGTTCCTCACCCACCGAAAAACATCGATGAATTACCTAAGCACATTCAAACTAATGAGCTTACCCTATTAGCCCAAATTACAAGACAGTAAAACAAGTCCAACCTCTTTCAGTGGATAAAATTAATCCAGGAGACAGCCCCTTGTTAAATGCTTCTGGAATAGAAAATTCAGCCTGCATCATCTGCGCCTGTCTCCAATGTCCAATATTAGCAGCAGTCCTGATGAACTCTCTCACTTTAGGCCATACCAGCAACCTTTGTTCTGCCCCCATTCCTAACATACCATTATCTGCCCCTGAAGGCTAGATTAGTATCAACTACAATCAGTGCTATTTATCTTCCATAACACAGGTCTCAAGTCTACCTTGTAATCACACTGAAATCATTAAAAGTTTCCTGCAAGCCCCTCCTATGAGCCTTTTGATGGTGCAATGGAACCCAAACAAAATGCCTTAATACCTCCAGTTATACCCCCTGCCTCCCAGTAACTGCAGTGCCCCAATTCACAATGTAAAACAAGAGGAATTTTGATGGCTGTGGGACCTATATGCTTGTTCTGGCTCTAAAACCAAGTAAGCAATTTTCCTACCAGTGTTTGTGGGACTCAGCCTTGCTTTCTCCTTGCCTACAACTGGCATGTCTGGGGAAGCAATAGGACAAACCATTATTCAGGCTCAAACCTTTAATGACAAGGCACAGTTCATAATGGATTCCACTTCTAACTCGTCTCCCTCCAAAAACAACTAACATCCTTTGCCCAAGTCACTGGACAATATCGCTGAGCTCTTGATTTCCTAATGGCAGATGGAGGGGGGGCATGTATGTTTTAAAATGAAGAATGTTGCTATTATATTAATGAATCAGGTATAATTGAACAAAACTTTAAACCCCTCTGTGATATGGCTGATGAAATCAGAAAACGTCAGTGGGGCACCACTGGTCCCTCCTGGTGGTTTCAAAATTCCGTCATGTTCTGGATTATGCCCTTTATCTGGTCTCAAATCATAATCTATGTACTACTACTTTTAGTTTCATGTGTTTAAGTTTTTGCAGGAACAGATGAAAGCCATGACCAACTTAACCTTCAACTAGCTCTTGCTTCACCCCTATAGCCTGCTGTTGGCAGGCCGGAGCCCCAAACATCCTCTCTCTTAATTTCCCCTTGTTGCTCAGACACAGCAGGAAGTAGTTAACAATGGATCATTTGGCAGTCATGTACTCATGTTAATTTTATGATTGAAATGTAGGGGTGGAGTCTAGCCTGTTAATCTGGAGATAGCCATTGAGTAGCTGATGAGGCCTCTATGTGGGCATGGCTTTCACCTGAGACTCCAGGGAAATCTTGTGATATTTCCTTCGTGAAGATGAGAAGCTATCTTCCCCAGTTGTTGGGAGTTAGTTTGAGAGATGATTAATCACAGGCAACACAGAATGGTGGTGTCTGGGAAGCCGGAGTAGCCAGTGGAGAAACCACACAGTTTTGCCCTGATGGAGCCGGACCTCTGAGTCTGGGGCAGCCACATGGAGGCCTCTTCCAACGATGAGTTGCTTCTGCCACCACGGGATGCTGTTGATGGACCCTGAGCCCTGGAAGCAAGAAGACATGGGTAGACCCCTGTTGGTGCCGGGACTCTGTAGCCACTGACCTGTGACTTCGTGAGTCAGAAGGAGACTTTATGGACTGATTTCAGGCATATGGGTTAATAACTGACTTGTGACTTTGAGCTGGACTGGGCTGGGCTGTTTTCTCAATATCTTGTTCCCCTTGAATATAAACCCATTCCTTATATCGATATGCATGTCCTTGAATTTGTTGCTCTAGTCTACCCAGACTAATTCAGATCATAATGCCCATTTTTCACTATCAAGGTTTTGGGATGTTTGGGCTGAGTCTGGACAAGGCAAGCCTTCCCCCACTCTCTCTTCCTCCCCCTCTCCCCTCAGCAGCCCCTGCACTAGCCTTACAAGAAAGAAATGAACATCCTGCTGAACTGTGTGACCCCTACTTCAGGCATCTCATAGAGCTTATCTCCAGGGCACAGCCTCTCCTCAGGCAGGGCACAGCCCTTCTCCCTGTCATTCCTGAAAGCAAGTTTGAAAAAAGAGGTTATTTGCTAGCAGGTCATCTCCAGACCTGAAATTGTAAGCACAACCCAAGAAATCGCCCTTCCCTTTATCAGCAAGCATGCCTTTAACTCATACACTGTATATATCCCACTGTCCCAATACTGGGTGTGACTTCTCTTAGCCTAACATGTTGGACTTTGAAAACCATCCAGGAGTTATTTTCCCTAATAAAGCCATGCTGTACTTTTCATTTCTGACTGAGCCTAGTCTACTTTCTACGCCTGCACCTCCACCTCTCAGTTTTGATTTTGTGTCTTTGTTGGAGATTGGAAAGCTAGTTGAGTGTCTATTTCAATGGTACTTCATCTCACTCTGATTCTCTGGTTCTATCTGTTGGTGGAGGCCTCCACTAAGGTGATGGCTTTCTTGAGACAATGTTCATTTTCACCAATGTTTCTCCCTTTAACCTTTGCTTTGGTCCATGTCCTCATTGTTCTTTATTTTGCCACATGGCTATGGTATTGTTGGGAAAATGCAAACCCACTAATGTTGAAAGATTGTGGAGTACCAGCCTCCACAATTAAATGGGTCTAAGGGGTGGTTGTGTAATGTAAGGGTAAAATTAAACAGACATTAAACAAGATAAAGCATACAAGTGCTCACCTTCTGGATGATCATGATATCATGAGCCAGACCCTCACAGAGTGAATATTATTCCCAACTAAGGCATATATATATATATATATATATATATATATATATATATATATATACTCTAGGGGCATGCCAGTCCCCAATAATAGGTAACCACATACATAACAAGAAGGCATCGTGCAATACACATGTGTAACAGGAGAAGGAGAAACTAGGGGCATATTATGCAATAGGAAGGGGAGGCATAGAGGCATACATGTTATAGAAAGACAAACATGTAACAAGATAAGTGGGCTCTAGAGTCAGGATGGCAGCCTAAACTTGGTTGACCCTGAGTTGGCTTCATCTTCACTGTCTTTGGGTTCTCCTGCAGAGGAACAACCATTATCCTTACCAGAAGGGAGAGGTCTCTAAGGTTGAAACAGACTGTAGGGTCTGTTTGCTCTGGAGGTTGATAACCTTCAGTAATCTTTAAGCAGCTGACCTCTAAGTATAGAGTCAGGACTTTTGAACAGCAGCTTAGGTTTGGCATATATTGGCATATATTGGGGGGGCACATAGGAAATAACTTTTCTCTTTCCCACAAAAGGTCCCCCAGTATTCTCCTGGTTTAATGTGAAGAAATAGGGAGTTTAGGAGGCCTCCACCAACAGATAGAACCAGAGAATCTGAGTGAGATGAAGTACCAACTATTGGTCATTTTTGGTCTTTCTTTCCTTTTCCTGGTTTGATATCCTCAGGAGTTTCTTGAGTTATAAATGCATCTTTGCATGGTCATCATTTACATATTTCTCTGTGACTCTTCTCTTTCATGACACCATTTACATTAAGTAATGACATCTTCAAATATATTATTTCCAAACAAGGAGTTAGAACTTCAACATGTCTTTGTTTATCCTCCTTCCCATTCTATTAGATATACTGACCTCAATATTCAGAACTCTCCAGAATTATTCTTCTTCTTCTTCTTCTTCTTCTTCTTCTTCTTCTTCTTCTTCTTCTTCTTCTTCTTCTTCTTCTTCTCTCTCTCTCTCTCTCTCTCTCTCTCTCTCTTTAGTGTATGTTCAGTGCATGTTCAGTGATGCAGTCCATTCTGTCACTCAGGGAGGAAGTAGCCTGATGGTGCCTCCTTGGGGGTGTGATATTTTTATGAGAGACACTGCAAACTACACACTCTCTCTCCCTTTCTCTTTGCCCCTTTGATTCTTCCTTGCTGAGACTCTGTGTTTTCTTCCAGGGCTGGTCCCAGGTGGGCCACTGAATTGGAAAGCTGTCTGTGTCCTGCATGTTCCCACCAACCTTGGACACATGGGGCCCCACCCCCCAGTCCTCTGATCTCCCTGCTTCCTACTCTAACTTTCTGCATCATCAGCTGCAGCAATGTGAGTCTGAGGAGTGCTTGGACTTGGGCCTATTGCAGTTATACACAACCTTTCAGAAATGGCATGGAACTTGCTTATGTCTGCCCCTCTGGTGTGCCATCCAGGGAGAAAATGGAAATAAAAACCAAAAAATATTCCTGCTATAAATTATTTCCTTGAATACATTTATAAAAACTAATTATTTTGATTTGCTGATATATCTATATCTATATAATCTGTGTCTATATATATTTTAAATGTATGTAGCCTGAGTCTGGAAATTAATGTATACCTATATATGTGTATATTAGTCAATCTAATTAGTCAAATCTAAAAAAAATTAACTTATGTATTAACCTACCCATACTCAGGAATCACAGCTATCAAATAAATTTTGACTCATAAAAAGGCTCTACAACAGAGTAGAATGGTCCCTGTGGTTTTCTGAGTCTGCACGTCTTTATGGGAGTAGAAAACCCCACCTTCTGCTAAGCAGCTGGCAGTTGCAAACTGCTGACCTTGTGGTTAGCAGCCAACATGTAGTCCATAAAGCCACCAGGGCCACTCAAGCCTACAGAGAACTATAGGTTAAAGCACATATATGAACCTATACATCTATGTATCTATCAACCAATCAAAGCAAGATGTGTTACCTATTTTGGTAGACGTTTAGAGAAAATGATTCACCCAATAGATATAACTATGATAAACAGTATCATGATGACCAGTTCACCCAATAAATGAAGCTATGATAAAAGCTATAATACTATAAGACAATAAAGCTAGACTGTCCTTCAAAGGAGTTCTGGTGGTGTAATGGAATACACATTGGGCTGATCACATCAAGTTGGGATGTTCAAGCCCATCATCTACTCTATGGGAAAATATGGCGTTTTCTACTTCTTTCACAGGGGAAATTCTACTCTGACCCAGGGGGTCTTTATGAGTCTGAATTGATTTGATGTGACTTTTTTTGAGTTGTGGGCCCTTCCTCCAAATGTATAAAAAAAATTTCCGACAAGTTCCCCTTAGAAAATACCTATAAAATTACACTAGAGGAAAGAATAAATGGGAAAAACGATGTCCAGGGTGTAAGTGGCCAATTCTCTTAAAAGAAAATCCAAATTGTCCACAAATATATGATGTTTGCTTTCATAAATAGAAAGGAGAACACAGGTAGGTCTTACTAAAAGACTAAGGAATCTCAGTGGTGCAATGGTGATGCACTGTCCTGTTGACCAAAAGGTTGAGTGTTTGAATCCACTGAGTATCCCTTTTTTATTTTCTGTAAAAATGAGGAAAACCCCGTGTATCAGTGTTGCTCTGCTACCCAGAGTCTCCTTAAATTTGGATGGACTGAATGGCACTTAACAAAATACGTGCTCTTAAATACCATACTTGAAGATATTGAAATTGTGATAAAATATTTTTAAAACATTTGATAAGTGGTATACATTTTAAATAGCATAGACATTTGAAATATCTCACATTGGTTCATGTTGAGGGCAAAATTCTGCTAAGTGATTGGATAATATGCTTGAATTTATAAAATAAAATGCAGACATGCCTTTGACCCTGAACACTGTCTGTGTATTTAATCAATTGTTAATTGGCTGAATTAGCTAGACTTAATGAAGCCACATGAGGCATTGGTGGTTCAATGGTAGAATTATTTTAAAAAATAATTTTTTTGTTTTTAATAATATTCACAGCAGAAAACTACTTTCATCTAGTTAATTATGACTTATTGAACCACTAGCAGTGGTTCTCACCCTTCCTAATGCTGCAACCCTTTAATATAGTTCCTCATGTTGCAGTGACCCTCAACCATAATATTATTTTCATTGCTACTTCATAGCTGTCATTTTGCTACTGTTATGAATCAGGCAACTCCTGTGAAAGAGTTGTCTGACCCCCAAAAGGATTGTGACCCACGGGTTGAGAACTGCTGCTCTATCATGTTTCCAAGGCTATAAGTCTTTACAGATGCTGATAGTCTTAAATTTCTTCTTCATCTGCAGCAAAGCATATACCAATGCCATCTCTATATGTGAAATTCAATGACATTGATTAAAATCTTCAAGTAATATAACCATTCCCACCCTCCTTTTCTGTATTCTATTAACATAGTTCATTGCTGCCAAAGTTTCCTTTCTTACATTTTGAGTTGTTTGTGTTGTCTTAATGTTTTCTGTTTTACTTCTCTGGATTCTAATATCCATTGCAATGACTACATAGGAATCATAGACAAAATTCAAAATGAAAGGGTTTATTAAGGAAGTTAACATGCTTTAATGGCAGTGAGAAATACTCAGGGTAGCTATTTTTATGAGAACATGTAACAAAGTTCTTTCAAGTCTGCTAATACATGCCCAAAGGGAAGGCCTTCAGCATAAGCCCTGTGGGTTTCCAGAGGCACCCACCCCACTTCAGTAAGCCTCAGTGCAGAAGCACCCAGATGTGCTTCATTGACCCGCAAGCTAATTTCCTAAGTTACTTTCCTAGTTAGGTGCCCAAAGATACCCCTGTACAATTCAGTCTCCAGCCCCAAAGCACTCAAGTTTACTTTTTCCCTAGGTTGGTAAGTCAACAACTCTGTTCCATGTTCTGGTTCCTGGTTCTGCTGCTGTTCCTCTGATGTTGTAGCTGTCTTCTGGATCGAGGAACACAGAGATATTGAGTCTAGAGGACATGCTCCACTCATGGCTCTTTCGGGTAATAAGATTCCCTACTCCTTGGACTGAGCCCCGGTGGCATAAGTGGTTGAGTGCGGGACTATGGCCTGCGGGCTTGGCAATTCAAATCCAGCAGCAGCTCTCAGGAACAGCACTGAGTAGTTCCCATGACCACCAGAGGGCAGTGATGCAAAAAAAGATTTCCTACTCCTGTTCTTCAGAGGGATTTTTTAATACACAGCAGAATGATATTTAGGGAAGCCTAAATACTAAATACTAAATGTGCACAATTACTTACTGACAAATTCTATCAATATCTTACCAGATCCATGCTGGAAAGGGTCTGTTGGTGGGAGCTAGAGATTTTGGCTAGAAAAGCCACATTAAATGATGAATCATCCTACATTATGGTTGTTAACTGATCCTATATAGATAGTTATTAACAGAAATCTCAAAGAGATTCTTCATTAGTTAAGTTATACTGCTGTCTAGAGAACTTAGGGGATGTTTTTGGCTTAAGGTTTAAAGACTATTACAGGGCAGTAGTTTTAGAGGATAAGTCATCCTCTTGGGTTCCAGAAAACAATTCTATGAGAATTTGAAATACTGTTATAATTTATTTTTATCAGGATTATTTTATGGACTTTTTGGTCACATGTTCAATAATAGTAGTCAGCACCATCCAATTTTTCTGGTCACATGGTAAAGGAGGTAGTTGTCAATGTGGAAAATTATTTTTTTACATATTTTATTATGTTACATAATATGTGCATTATATTTTATATACATTATATTATACACACATTTTATTATATTATACAATATATTATATTATATTACATAATGATATTTTTATTATTTAAAAAAATCATTCTATTTTTTTCTTTTACTTCTGACTCTTCTTTTTCCTGTGCTCCTCCAGGTAAATAAAAACCACATGTACTTGGATGCCACTTGCAAGTCTTCATACTGCAAAGAATCTGAAAGGAACTAGAAGGTATTAAGGAAACACTAACAGTACTCAACCAATTAAAAGGCAAATAGGAAACCATGACTTTAAATTTCCAAAGCAAGAAATCAGATCACCAAAAGTGTGTGGTATATGAGGAGATAACCTGTCAAAAATGAAAATTTTTTCAAAGCTATGTATTTAATTTTTTTAATGAAACAACCTTATCACCTTCAAAGTACTTTCCATTACACTTAATACATTTATCAAATTTGCAATTCCATTCTTGAGAACTTTTTCAAACTCACCTGTTTGGATGGTTGACAGAATCTCCCTTGTTTTTGACTTCACCTCTTCTACTTCATCAGATGGCTGGCCTTTTGTGTCCCTCTTCTTTCATGGAAACAAAAAGAAGTCATGCAGAGCAAGGTCAGGTGAGTAATGTGTGTGGGCAAGAGAAGTATGCTGTTTTTTTTTTTTTTTTTTTTTTTGGCCAAAAACCAGAGCATTGAGATGGCTGCATGAGCAGATGCATTGTTGTGGTGGCAAAACCAGTCCCTGTCTTCCACAAATCAGGTATTTTTGTAGTACATGATTATACAATCTTTTCAGAACCTCTAAATAGAAAGCTTTATTCATAGTCTGACCTGATAGGATGAACACAAAATGCATTACAAGTCAATAGTTTCATCCCTTTGACACATACCCAGGATGAGGTTTGTCACCAATCAACATTTTAACTTTTTGAAACAAGAAAACCATGTGTACACTTGAGTTTTTCCCATAGCTCTGTTCTTAAAAGCTGATTTCAACATAACACAATGTGTGCAACATTTTCCCTGTGCTAGTCCGAGTAGACTAGAGGAGCAAGTTCATAGACACACACATGGATATAAGGGAATGGTTTGTATTCAAGAGGACTAGAACATTATGAGAACATCCCAACCCAGTCCAGTTCAAAGTCATAAGTCCAATATTAGCCCTTATGCCTGATACCAGTCTATAAAATCTCCTTCTGACTCACAAAGTCACAGGCCAATGGGCTCAGAGTCCCAGTGCTGGCAAGGGTCTCCCCATGGCTCCTCGCTTCCAGGGCTCAGGGTCCATCAACAGCATCCAGTGGTGGTAGAAGCAACTCAGTGCTGGCAGGGGTATCCACGTGGCTTCTTTAGATTCAGAGGTCTGGTTCCATCAGGGTAAGACCGTGTGACTTCTCCTCCGGTTCCTTCTGCTCCTCGGGCGCTGACATCTTGTCTTGTCCATAATTCATCGTCTCTGAGACTAACTCCCAACAACTGGGGAGATAGCTTCTCATCTACATGAGGGAAATACCGTGAGATTTCCCAGGAGTGTCAGGAGAAAGCCATGCCCACACGGAGGCCTCATTGGCTACTCAATGGCTTTCTCCAGATTAACAGCCCAGACTCCACCCCTACATTTCAATCATAAAATTAACATAAGCACATGGCCTCCACATTCCCCAAGCATGAAGCAGAATTTCCCAGTGATATAGTGTTGTTCTCTTATATCAGCCATCACAAAAAATCAGGTTCCAGTGAAACAGCTTTAACAAAAAATTCACTGTGACCAAAAAGAACCTTTCCAGGCAAAGCCACTGGGTGCACTAACTCAGAATGAGTTGCTTGATGCTCACCTAATAAAAAAAAAAAGCAAACTCTGAAAACTGGTGAGTAGACCTTTTTTAATTTTTTTGGAGGGTGAGTAGCCTCTCATATTAGAACTTCATAATACCATTTCATTTTATGTGCATGCCACACTTTGTTTATTCAGATATCTTTTTATTGTTTCTTGCTTTTTTGGGCATCACTGCCCTCTGGTGGTCGTGGGCGCTACCCAGTGCTGCTCCTGAGAACCGCAGCTGGATTTGAACCGCCAAGTCCGCAGGCCGCAGTGCCGCACTCAACGCACTCTTTTTATTGTCATTTGAGTTGTTTGCACCTTTTGGCTCTTATGAATAGAATTCAAATCGATCCTGACTTGAATCCATTTGATTCCCTGCTTTAAGTCATTTGAGCATATAGCTAGGGTTGAGATTATCGGATCACAGGATAAATCAGATTACCCTGGGTGGTATAAATAGGTAAGTGCTAAACTTCTAGCTAAAAGACTGTCATTTTTGAGTCTTCCTGAGGTAATTAGGAAGACAGGACTGATCATCAACGATGGCAACTTACAGCAAGATTATAATCATTCTTTTTTTTTTTAACATTGTATTGTAGGTAAAAAGTCATAATATATTGTGTACTCCCACATTAATTTCCAATAATGCACAAATTGTTCAGATGCAAATTGTTCCATGACATTGGTTGCATTACCCACAATGTGACACCACGCTCCTGTGTTTCTCTGGGTTTTTTGTGTCCATTCCTCTGGTCTCTCTGCCTCTCCCTGCCTTCTCATTTTTGGTTTGGGTAAAAATGTTGCCCTTGTGTTCCTGTGTAGGTGAACGGTCTAAGGAGCACAGTCTTCATGGGTATTCTTGTTTATTTTCCATCTACTTATTTGTATCAAGGCTGCCCTCCAAGAGTAGCTTCAATTTTAAGTCAGAAGATTGTCTCAGTGCAATAATCTCAGGGGTCCTTTAGTCCCTTTCAGAGAGTAAGTCTATTTTTCTAAGTTGAATTTTGTTCTATGATTTTTGCTCTTTGTAATTGGGACATTCTTATTCTGCCTGTGATTGGTTGGGAGCTGTAGTCCAGGTGTGGTTCATTGGTCTCTTGGACTAATTGCTTCCTTGAGTTTACAGTTTTCTTGAATTTTCCTTTGCTCCTGATAAATAGAACCCAATTGTTGCTTCTTAAATAGCTTCTTGTGATTTTTTTTAAGATCGCAGACTAGAGTGTACAAATTATCTTCTAAAATTTTTCTTAGGCTATAATCCAGATTACCCATCAGTAATTCAGTCATATGAAGAAGCTTTGTGTTATACATTCACTACCCCAAATAGCTCTCTACTCACCCCTGTTGTTAACCCCCAGTTCCCCTGTTGTGCCCCAAGGAACCATTAATCTAGTTATTTTCTCTGTAGATTCACCCACTCTGGGTTTCGTATACCCCAGATCAGAAAACTGTATAACAGAAAGTCAAAAAGACTATAACAAAAACAAAATACAACAGAGATATATTCTTTTTTTAAAAAAACCCAGCAAATATTAAAAACCAGGTCAAGTTCAAAATATCTCAAAAGAGAGATCAGGGCTGAGCCTTATTGGCATAAGTGGTTGAGTGCGGGACTGCAGCCTGCAGGCTTGGCGGTTCAAATTCAGCAGTTGCTCTCAGGAGCAGCACTGGGTAGCGCCCACGACCACCAGAGGCAGTGATGCCAAAAAACAAAACAAAACAAAGAGAGAGAGAGAGAGAGAGAGAGAGAGAGAGAGATCAAATAATAAGATTTTGACCATTGACGTCAGATGTTTCATTTTCTTCTACTATAATTGTCTCTACAGTACTCTCTGCCTGAGATCCACACTGTTCCCATCCCTCAATTGTTGTCAGATGAAAGTCACATTAACATGTGATTTAATCACATTAAAATCACATAACATAATCAAGGATTATAAGTAATAAACAAATAATAAGCAAGTCTAAAAGAGGGAAGGGTACCAGGGCTTAATTTGTGAAGTTCTAGTTTGTAGAAGGCCATGGGTAACAGAGGAAACTGAAAATATACTTCCTTGTGTGGTAGTTACATAAGTTCATGACAACTGGATAAATAAGTATAGAAGTGGAGTCGAACTTGTCAATCAGATTGCAGCCTAATGATGCCTCTTTGTGGGTGTGGCCTTCTCTTAAGGATTCAGGGAACTTCCTTTCCTTCTTGCTGGTAGCAGATGATGCTCTGTCTCTCTGGTTCACCTTCCTGTTGCAGAGTCATTTCGAGACGTGGAAGAGTTACATGCAGACTAGCGCCAAGGTTGTGATGCTTCTGTGGTCACTGGATCCATGAGAGGTTGCACTTACCGGCCTGAGAGCTTCTTGTCTTTTGTATCATTGCATTTATTGCATTAGTTTGAAGAAGAATTTATGGACTAATATCAGACTTTTTTGGGGTGGCATCATTGCCCTCTGGTGGGAGTGGGAGGCTCAGCCTTGCTTCTGGAGAACTGCTGCTGGATTTGAACCGCCAAGACAGTGGGCTGCAGCCCTGCACTCAACCACTATACCACCGGGGTTCAGCCTGACTAATATCAGATTTATGGAATATTATTGGACTTATGGTCTTGAACTGGACTAGGTTGGGATGTTTTCTTAATATATAATGACTCTTCTAGATAAAGCTTTTTCTTACACATAAATGAGTATCCCTGGTTTTGTTTCTCGTCAATCTGCTCTAACACAGCAGGATCTACCAATGGAATATAAATTGTTGTTGTTGTAGAACTATATATGCCCTGAGATGATGGTCCTTGGACTTCAAGTTTTGGATCCACTTCCATTGTCTAAAGAGTATCTGTAACTGTGACTCCATGTTCTCTAGCACACACACACACACACACACACACACACATACGGACTTCAAGATGGACTTAAAAGATAATGGAAATTTTCCATGAGTTTTTAAAAGCTCCATCATGTAAGTACATATGCAACACTTATAGATGTTTGTTAAAATGTCCACAAGCATACTTATATATATATATACATGAACATAATCCTCCATGACCTTTGTCACCTATTTAGCATATATGAACATATATTTGCTTATTATTTACTCCTCAGTTATTATTATTGCTGTTTCAGCATTAAAATATTTAAATCATTTTATTGGGAGCTCTTACAAATTTTATCACAACCCATACATACATCCATTGTGTAAAACACATTTGTACTTTTGTTGCCTTCATCATTTTCAAAACACTTGCTTTTGACTTGAGCCCTTGGTATCAGGTCGGCTATTTCCCCCTCCCTCCCCACTCCCTCAGGAAGCCTTGAAAATTTATAAATTACTATTTTGTCATATCTTATACTGTCCGATGTCTCCCTTTACCCCCTTTTCTATTGTCCATCTCCCAGGGAGGAATTTATATGTAGATCCTTGTAATCAGTTTCCCTTTCTACCCCACCTTCCCTTTCACCCTCCGGGTGTTGCCACTTTCACCACTGGTCCTGAGGGGGGTCATCTGTCTTGGATTCCCTGTGTTTCCAGTTCCTCTCTGTACCAGTGCAAATCCTCTAGTCTACTTGTATTTGTAAGGTAGAACTGGGGTCATGATAGTGGGGGGTGGAGTGAGGGAGGAAGCATTTAAGAATTAGAGCAAAGGTGTATGTTTCATCATTGCTACACTGCACACTGACTGGCTTGTCTCCTCCCGGTGACCCTTCTGTAAGGAGATGCCCAGTTGCCTAAAGATGGGCTTTGGATCCCCAGTGTCATTTAAAATTGTATGATTTTTTTGTCTTTTGATGGATGATTCCTGATCCCGTCTACACCTTGTGACCACAGAGACTGCTTCCATGTAGGCTTTGTTGCTACTGAGCTAGATGGTCGCTTGTTTACCGGCAAGTGTTTAAGTCCCCAGACATTATGTCGTTTGATAGCTGGGCACATTACCTTTTTTTCACCGCATTTACTTAGCTGTTGCCGGATTTTATGACCTTTACTACAGTTTTAGAGGTTTATCTGCATTTTCTTTGTTTTTCATGATCTCTTTCTTGATTTTGGGGGTGTGTGCCTAAATATGACTTTAACATGCAGTTCTATTACTGTGTCTTTCTCAGAAGGTTTCCTAGTTCTTTCTTTTGGTCATATGCTCGATTCACCATACTACGTATGTGATTTGATGCTGCCTGATGTCTGCAAGACCTTTAGATGCTCCTATATTTATTCGGTGCCTGTTTAAATGCTTGCTATGATGCTTTGCCTTATTTTATTTTGATACATTTGGGGGGCTCAGACGGACATGCTATTCTCGGCAACTATTCTTGCCAGCATTGAGATACTTAGAACCTGTGTCAGAGTGTGTGGAATCACAATTGAAGTGTGGGAGTGGATCTCTGTGCACTGGTTGTGTGGACAGCTGAGAGTGGTTTGGGTGAGTGTTAGTCACCGTCTGTTATTGATCCGTGCTTGTTTAGTGACTGAGTGTCATCTACATGCTGAAGCAAAACTTTTGATTTGGCCTGTCAATCAAGGCACATTCACAATCTTCATGGTGTACTGCCCGTGGAGTGTGTTTGGGTAGGCAATATTTGCAACAGATGGAGATACCATAGCATTACATAGTTTCTGGAAAAATTCTAGTATTTGTTAATGTATCCAGAACATTGCATCTAACTCGGAGGGATTTAAGAGAAAATATTTGTAAAGGATACGGGGAAAAAGTGCTGAGTGATGTAAATATGCTTGAGGTATTTGATTAGGATAATCAGTTGGAAGAGATGATCGAAAAAAACCACTGATATGGCAAGAATGCTGAACTCAGCACTTGACCTTGCCAACGTGGAAAGCTCAAAGATTAAAAGGAGAAATTTACAGATTAGGATGTAATGTATATTGAAGAGGAACGCAATGCTGAAAATGAGAGAAGTAGTGAGCAAGGGGATACAAAAGACAGCAGAAGAGATGATTTATTGTGTACATTACATCAACCACAACTAGTCCAGGGGGTCTGAGGTCCCGGGCAATGAGTCAAAACCTGACTGCTTAGGTGTGAGCAAGGCGGGTTTCTCGGGCGCTTGCAGAGATGGAATTTTCCAGATCCAGACCGTGGGTGGGCAGCATGCAGTCCAGTGCTCCTCCAGCGTCCCGGGCGCAGGCACTGCGTATCCCTGCAGCACTGGCTTCTGTGGGGGCACCGCAGGGTTTTGCTTGGACCTCTGCCTCATCTTTCTTCTCTTGTGCTTCCGTCCGCGCCTTCTCTTCTCCCTCCACTTGGCTCTCACGGCCTGGAGGTTTCCAACAGGATGGCGCTAAAGCCCTGCCCAAAAATTTTAGAGTGGAAAGATGAACTGCAGGTTTTTCCAATCGAAATCAGCGTCTGAAAACATTATTCACACACTGAACAATTTGCTAAAGCTGATAGATATGGGCAGAAGCGAAATGTTTTTGTAAAATATATAAGTGGAAAACAAAAGGCCTTAGAGACAGCTTTCCCTAATTACCTGACTAGAAATTTCATTTCCATTCCGTGGGATAATTTATATGATCCAGAAAAGCTGACAAGGGGAGTTATTTAATACAATGAACAGAATGTCAACACTGTTCTTTAACACCAAAGTAAAGTTTTATGATTAGTGTATTTAAAAAAAGTTTATAAGGCAACTACAAAAAACTCATGGAAAAATTTTCTCATGTTTTATTTCCATTTTTCCCCTGGAGTTTTTGAAGCCCCCTCATATATGAGATATGTCTTGAAAATATTATGTTGATTAATTCAGGCACAAAATGGTAGATATTACATGATCTTATGATTATTAAATACTTCTTATTAGCTGCCATTGAATGGGTTCCAACTCATAGTGATGCTATGTAAAATAGGACAAGATAATGGTTAGTCCTGTGAGATGCTCAAAATTGTTATGATTGGGCCCATTTTTGCAGCTAATATGTCAACCTCTCTCCTGGAGAGTTTTACTGTTTTCTCTACTCTTCTGTTTTTCCAAGAGCAATGTCCCTCTCCAAGGACTTGTGTATCCTGAAAGAGTCACCAAATTGCCTTTGAAAAAGCCACACCATCCTAGCTTCTAAGGAACATTCTGGTTGTATTTCTCACAAGCCAGATTTGTTTGTTCTTCTGGAAGTCCATGATATCATTTACCAACATCATAATTCAAATACATAAATTCTTCTGCAGCATTCTTCATTTTCATTGTCCAACTTTCACATCTATGTGAAGTGAATGAAAATGATTTGAATCAAGTGCACCTTAGACTTCAAAGTGATGTTCTTCTTTTCAATACTTTAAAGAAGTCTTATGAAGCAGATTTGACCAATGCAACAACATATCATTATGTCATTTGCTTTCCTGACTACAGTTTCCATAAATGCTGATGAAATATCTAAATGGGTATTTACATAGAAGCCAAAGTTTACTGCTTGTCAAAAGGAGCTGAGGAGTGGAGAAATATTGCCAAATGTGCTAGATTTCTAATTGTGATAGTTAGATTCCTTCAGTTCCCAATTCACAGAAAATTATGTACAATGGAACGAACCATTAGCTGGTCCTACATTTTATTAAACATCTTCCTCATTTTTGCTGATTTTGTAATTTACCAAATTTGATGTCGTTTTCCAGAGACTGATCTCTCCTGATAAGATGCCCAAATTAGATGAGGTGATGCTTCAAGATCCTTGTTTCAGAGGAGCCTGCTGGTTGTACTTCATCCTAAATAGATTTGTTTGTTATTTTGGCAGTCTGTGGTATTTTCAATATTCTTTGTCAGCACTGTAATAAAAATGCATCAATTCTTCAATCTTCCTTGTAAATTTCACATGCATAGGAGGCAATTGAAAATACCATGACTTGAGTCACCGGTGCCTTAGTCTTCAACATAAAACCCTGTTTTTCAACACTGTAAAGAAGTCTTGTCTTGTATAACAGATTTGCCCAACATAAAATGTCTTTGACCTCTTCACTACTGCTTCTGTAGGGCATTGCTTTTGGAGCAAGGTGAAACCCTTGCAAATTCTTTCTTTTCTTCTTTCTGATGAGTTTGAGTTTCTTTACATTGAGGTTTAATCCATAGTGGAGGTGCAATCCTTGGTCTTTATCCACAAGTGCTTCAAGCCTTCCTGAAATTCAGAAAGCAAGATTATGCCATCTGGATACCTCAGGTTGTTAATAAGCCTTCTTTCAATTCTGATACAGAGTTGTTCTTTTGTGTGTGTGTGTGTGTGTGTGTGTGTGTGTGTGTGTGGCATCACTGCTTTGCTGGGAGTAGGAATCCCAGCCTTGCTCCTGGAGAGCTGCTGCTGGATTTGAACCATCAACCCTGTGGGCTGCAGTCCTGTGCACAACCACTATATCAATAAGGTTCAGCCCAGAATTCTCCTTATAATCCAGATTCTCTGATTATTTTTCAGCATATAGATGAGTAATTGTGGTGAAAAGATAAAACCCTGACACACACAAGTGACCCAATTTTAAACTATGCAGTATTCCTTTATTCTGTTCTCACAACTACCTCTTGATCCATATACATGTTCCACATGAACACAATTAGATGTTCTGAAGTTTCCATTCTTCTCGAGGCTGTCCATAATTTGTTACATTCTACATAGTTGCCTGACTTTGTACACTCAATGAGACACAACTAAACATCTTTCTGGCATTCACTGCTTTCAGTCAAGATCCATCTGACCATCAGCATTGCGATAATTTGTTCTATGACCTCTTCTGAATCTGTCCTGAATGTCTGGCAGATCACCATCAATGTGCTGATGATGAATTCTCATCATAATTAAATAATTAATTATTCAAAGTTTAATTATTATGTAATATTAATATTATTCCAAAATTTGCATACTCTGTTGATTCACTTTTCTTGGGAATGGACAAAAACTTAGATTTCCTTCAGTCAGTTGGCCAAGGGGTTGTTTCTGAATTTCATGATATATACAAATGAGTACTTTCATTGCTTCATTAGCATGTTGAAACATTTCAATTGGTATCTTGTTACTTTCTAGAGAGTTCTTTTGGCTCAGGCCTTTAATGCAGCTTGCACTTCTTAAGTGCTATTGGTTTTTGCTCACGCTACCACTTGGAATGATGGAATGTTGACTATTACTTTTTTTGGGTGGGGGGAGGGTGGGCATCACTGCTCTCCGGCGGTGGGAGTAGGAGGCCCAGCCCCACTGCTGGAATTGAACCTCCGTCCCAGTGGACCGCAGTCCCGCGCACAGGGGGCTCAGCCCGACTATTTCTTTTTGGTACTATTTTTATTCTTTCCATCTTATTTTGATGCTTCCTGAATTGCTCAATATTTTGCCTATAGCTATTTCTATATTGCAACTTCATGCTAGAACTTTATCTTGAGTTATTTCAGTTTCAGTTATGCTTAGTGTGTTTCCCCTTTTTGATCTCTAACTCTAGCTCTTTGAACATTTCATTATAATATTTGATCTTGTCTTCTCAAACTGCCCTTTTTAATTTTCTGATCATCTCTTTGACTTGCTTATTTCTCCCGTTTGCCTTAGCCGCTCTTATTAAGAGTAAGTTTGAGGGTTTCTTCTGAGAAGCACTTTGAACTTTTCTTCCTTTCCTGTCCTTTAACTGACCCTTGCTCTCTTCATTTATGAGGGTCTCAATGTCAGTCCATAGGTCATCGGGTTGTCAGTCATTTGTGTTCAGTGTGTGTCATCTTTTCTTGAGATATTCTTGAGATTCAGGTGGGACAGACTCAAGTTTATATTTTGACTCTTGTGGACTTGTTTTCATTTTCTTTAGTTTCAGTCTGAACTTAACATGTGCTCAAATGTTGGTCTGTTTACTTGGACTTGTTTTAGTTACTGATACTGAAATTCTCCATCATCTCTTTCCACATTTATAGTACTTTTTATTTCTGTGTACTTACTCTAGAGAAGTCCATGCTTATAGTCTTCATTTGTGTTGTTCAAAAGGGGTATTTTTTTATGAAGAATAATCAGGCTTGCAAAATTCTGTCATCTAGCATCATTTCTGTCACCAATACCAAATATTCTAATTATGGTGCCCATCTCTTTGCTTCTAACATTTGCATTCCAATTGCCCGTAATCAGCAATGCAACTTTATTGCACCTTTATTCCGACTAGAGCTGTTGGTCAAATTCTTCAGTTTCTGCATCCTTAGCTTTAGTGGTTGATGCATGTATTTGAATAGTTATTGTATTGACTGAATTTCTTTCTATGCATGTAGATAATTGTGTTAGTCTAAGTAGACTAGAGAAACAAAGTTCATAAACATGTTTATATATAAAAGGGAAAGATTTATATACAAGAGGAATGGAACATTGAGAAAACATCCCAGCCCAGTCCAGTCTAAGTCCATAAGTCCGATATTAGCCCATATGCCCGATACCAATACATTAGTCCTCTTCAAACTCACGAAGCACATGCAATGATGCCAGGACAATCACAGGCCAGTGGGTGCAGAGTCTTGTATAATCCATTGGCAGTAGAAGCATCTCAGCACTGGCAGGAATCTCCACATGACTTCTCTGGTCCCAGAGCTCTGGTTCTATTAGGGTAAGCCTTTGTGCCTTCTCCTCTGGGATGATTCAGAGGGAATCAGTTTTGTTCATAGAGCATCTCCAAGCAACTGGAGATTCCATGGGGGAAATATCGTGAGATTTCCCAGAATTCTCAGAGAAAACCATGTCAGCACAGAGGTCTCATCAACTATCTCCAGACTGACAGGCTAGACTCTACCACTACACTCCCAATCATGAAACTGACAAGTACATGACTGCCACAGTATTACTTTATCACATCATTTAAGCATAGATCTTTAAATATCCTTTCTGACCATGGATATGACACCATTTCTTTTAAATCTGTTATTACTAGCATAGTAAGCCATGTGATTTTCTGATTCAAAATGGTCAATACCTGGCTCTTTCATGCCTAAGATATCAATCTTATGTGTTCATTTTTGATGCTTCTAATTTTCTTAGAGTCAGATTTTGTACATTTCAAGTTCCAATTATTGATGTTAATTGATGCTCACAACTTTTACTTTTCATTTTGAGTGATGCCTTGCCTCATCTATCAGAAAATGAAGGCCCTGAGGGCTTTATTGCTGCAGCATTTCCCCCACCCAGGTCCTTATGCTGGACTCTACTGTGAGGACGCAGTTTTTCCTCAGTCAGATGCTGAGTGGCTTCTGACCTGAGGGGTCAGCTTTGGGCACTATCTCTGATTCTGCTGTGACTCACAAGGTTGACAGTATCTGACAATATTTCTATGTTCACCATCAGGTTTTCTGTGCTGCATCCTTTAAAGCAGGCGACTTTTACCTTCTTCCTGGTCTGCTCTTAATTTGAAAACTGCTGAAACTTGTTCACTCTTGGTGACCCTGTTGGAATCAGAAATAGCAGGGACATATTTAATGGCATTACAGCAGCAAGTAAGCCTACACAGTACCTGTGGAAAATTTTGGATAAGAACAGGGGTGAATATATTATCTTTGAATTGTATGTTTTAATTGTTAAGATGGAAAATTTCTGTTATATGTATTTTTCAGAAGCAAAAGTGTTTAAACAAGATTTTAAAAAACCAATCATATACAAGGATATTAAAATTTAAAAATTGCAATTTTCCAACTTATGAAGACAAATAAGCTGATAATGAAAGGAAATAATCATGGAAAATAAAGAGAGGCATTTAACTTAAGTCAAAACCAAATTATGACCAAGTCTTAATTGAGGCCTCTCTGTACTCTGGTTGGCAATTTTAAGACCTGCTGTTGAGCAGTGCTTCTGGTCATTTGGAGCCATCCACCTAGTGGACGGCCTTCTTGACTACCTTTTACAATCGTTAGCTGATCCCGCTCTCTATTGCTTTCCTGGGGCCATAAAAGTTCTTGCCGTCTAAGCAAGGTGTCCCTCATGAACCTATCAAACTCTTCTAGGCTCTTTGCTCATTTCAAAGACAAGTATTCAGCTGTTTCAAAGTCTTTTTACCTTGAACATCAAAGTTCAAGGCAAAAATCGGTGTTGTCAAATTGTAGTTCACTTGATCAAATAATATCATTACAAGCAATAGTAGTGTAAATTTAGAGTATTTCTTTTGCTAATTAACTCTAATGGCATGTATTGGCAAACTTTGTTCTTGAATATCATAGATGCCCAGGAAATTTTCATTTTGAAATCATGTTGGTGAGATGAGAACATCCTCAAACGCCTGGAGATCTGAGCTATGTGGGCACTTTGACATAGAAAAAGAGCCCCAGGTTCCAGAGCAGACGCAAAGCTTCATATCATGGATTTTCAGTCAAATCCTCACTTTGTAGTTTTCAAGGAAATAAGACCCGAAGCCTTAATCCAGCCTTCATCAGATGTTAGCACATCCTGTTTTGCTTTGAGCCTGTTATAGAACCTCTATAATTAAAAGTTACCTAAATTTCAACCTTTCTTCCAAACCAATATTAATGCTGACTCCTCATACCATTGTTGCCCTGCCATTTCCCTGGTACATATTTTCTGTAATTTTAACCAATTAATACGCCTAACTTGCTTTTTGTAATGATGAGCTTCAAGGGACTTTATCTTTTATTTCTGAATATCATATTCAGTGTCCTACTCTCATTCTCAAAGACATCAAAAAGCACTACACTTCATTGACAGATAGAGGCCATCCTGGAATGTGCTACTATAGGTCTCTCCTGTGTCAGCAAGCATAATCACGAAAAAGGCAGAAGATGAGCTTTTATTTATCTAATCCTTTCTAGTTCCCTGATGCTGAGATTGATTCATATTATACACTTTGATTCATTTTATATGATAGCAAAGTAGAGCCATTTACTCTCCCTTGGAAACACCTACCTGTTCTTGTCTCTATAGCCTTTAACCAACCTGTTGCCATAAAGTTAATTTTGGAGTCAGGGCAACTCCAGAATTTTCACAGGAATTTCTTGGTTGTCATCTTCACAAAAGCAGATCAGTGGCCCTTGATGTGTGGCACTAGGGGGTGTGATTGAACTGACAACTTTTAGGTTAGTAGCTGATTACAAACCAATTACACCACCAGGGACTGACTGCTTCTGGTATTGTGAGATATACTGTATATGAATTGGAATCTGAAGATATAGGATGTACTTTGTGCTTCTATCTGACTGATGGTTTTCATGGTTCTTATGTAAATGTGATCTTTTCTTCCATTTCATATAATGCTTTATAGTTCATTTATGAAACTTATGTTATCCTTTATACTTATCTGTAAGTTTACTTTACTTGGCTACGTCTTTGTTGTTGCTATGGTTAGATTCCATTAAATGGTCTGCAACCCACAACACCTCCACGCAGAACAGAGCAAAACACTCTGTGGTCCTATGCCTATGTCATCCTCACGATTGTTCTGGGCCTCAGGTCATTGATGCAGCAACTGTGTCAATCCATCTTGAGGGACTTCTTTTCCGCTGCCCTTTCACTTTACCAAACATGATATACTGTTCTAGGGGTTGGTCTCTCCTGACAATATGCCCAGTGTATATAAGACTAAGCCATACCATCTTTGCTTCTAAGGAGCATTCTGGCCTTGTACAATACAGATTGGATTGGTGTGTTGAGTTGGCGCCTGTGTCTAGAAGCTAAGTCACTGGTATTTCAAATGTCTGCAAGGTCACCCAAAATGAACGGCTTTCACCAGTGCTTTTAGACTAAGACCAGCCAATGAAAGACTAGCTTCTCCACTTAGAAGAAAGACGCTGCTGGAAACCTTATGCATACTTTGGAAGCACTGTAAAATACTGAAAGTCTAAACAAAGGAAGCACCATATTGTTACAGATGCTGCTGGCAGCAGACGGCCCCTCAGATTCGAAGGGACTCAAAATGTGACTGAGGGGTTGACGGTGTTGGCCTGTGGGGTGTCGAGCCTTCAGGATGTTCATTTATTGATGGCGCATGACTCAGGGTAAAGAGAACGAGCGGCATAAATCTTCTAATGATTGAAACTTGTCATGTGCTTAGTATGAATTTAGAAAAATTGGAAGATGTCAGACGGGAAGCAGAACGCATACAGATTGATAGCCTGGACCAACGGTCGGCAAACTGCCATCGGTGAGCCGTACGCACCTCTCTCAGTGTGAACGTGCGGCTCTGAAGCAACATTGACAACATCGGAAGGTGATTGTTTCAGATCAAGGTGATTTCATTTATTGGGAAAAACCTACTTAAGGCTCTTGAGTGATTTTAAAGTTGTTAGGAGAGACAGGCTTTGCTCTTAGGTCTTAAGAGTCTGCCGACCCCTGGCCTAGGCATTCGTAACCTGAACAGAATGGTATACAAAGTGGTTCGGGCCATTTTGAATCCAAAAATCATTTGAATGCCTCTACCAGCTACCTCTTAAAGAATGTGCATTTTTAAATTTGGGGTTCTCCCAGTAACTAGCCGATGTTTGACATGTAGCTATGGAATGAAATGTAGATGTTTCTCTTTTCTCATACCATTTATCTCACCCATCAGTTAATCCCATAGAAATAGGCTCCAAATCGAATTGATGATCATCACATCCAGCATTCCCCTGAGTTCCCACTTTACCCACTGTGTCATCATCGCTGACCTGGAGCGTCGCTGTTACTCCCTGATGCCTCACTTGCACAATCGGCTGCCTTCTAGGATGGCTCCAACATGTAAAACTGTCCTACCTATTTTGCCTAGCCTGATTTGAATCATGGCAATAATGACACTTTATACCTGGGCTTTCTCTTCCTGTAAACGGTTCTAGTCTTGGAAACCACTGGAGTCGCTATGAGTCAGCATTGGCTGAAGGACTTTGAGCATGGAGGTTTTAGACCCCCATGCCAGGTCCTCAATGTTGTTTTAATAGTGTGCTTCTCTCACACCACCCAGTACACAGGCCGGGTTTTTATCTACCTCCCTATCAGTATTTTCCATTTCACTACTGGCTACAAGCTGATTCATTACACCATTTACCTTAAAGAAATAATTCTGGAACTCACAATTTTGTTTATTTTTATATTGATGTCAGTATCAGTTGGCTTGCTAAACACCTTTATTTCATTTCTACAAATGCTAGCTGCCTTATGATCTGCACATTTTTGTTCATAGGAGAGACTAGCTAGCATTTATTAATGATAGACTATGTGTCAAATCCCATTACATCCTTTATAATAATTTTCTCATAATGATTTCTATGGTGATTTTTTTTTGGAAAGTAGATAATGAGGCCTCTCTTCCAGGGGACTGTGAGTGGATTCATTACTCCAGTCTTATGATTAGCCGGCCAGAGTATCAATATATTTGCACCACCAAGCACTCTCTCTAGTCTGCTCTTCTCATCATAATCAGTGTCATCTTTTAAAAACATCAAGTAGATCATGTTAAATTTGTTTGCCACTTTCCGTTGAAATCTTACCATGCTCGGCACAAATTTTACAGTTATTATGAAGGATGCATCCACTTGTCCGTCCAGCTGTCATCCCATGGTAGCTGTGAGCTGCGGGACGCTGGGAACTGTGTCACTGGAATTCAACTGCCCACAGACCCACCCAAAGCCAGCAGGTGTCAGCCAGGCTTCCAGCTTGAGGACGAATAAAGAAGGACTCCGTTGCCTCTTCGGAAGAAGTAGCCGTGGCATTTTCAGTCGCCTCAGATATATGTGACCATTGGACATTAAATAAAGAAGATGGAAGCAGAAGCTTTACATTTGAATTGTGATGCTGGCAAAGATTCTTGAAAGACACACCAATATGTCTCAGAAGTCGTGCCTGAGAGCTCCTGCGCGGCCAGCGTGGCGAGGCTTCATCTTCCAGGCGTACTTCGGACGCCTAGTCAGGAGGGTCCAGGCCCCGGAGGACACCATGCTTGATACAGTGAAGGGAAAAGGAAAAAGAGTACGCCCTCGCCGGTGACCTGACGCGGTGGCTGCAGCCTTGGGTTCCGTGACATAGGACAGCGCCGGAGCATACAGTCTTTGGTTCTGTGGGGCACAGGGTCGCAATGGGTTGGAAACAACCAGATGACACTAAAAACAATGTTGATGGCTACACGGAATGTTTATGACTAACTTACATTTCCGTTTCTTGTTCAACCCCCTCAATTCCTTCCTGTGAGTGTGGCAAAGGGAACGAACAAAAAAGAAAAGTCCCCACCCCCACCCCGCATTTGTCAGTTGTCAGTTCTCTCTGCACCGCCTTCTCCCAGGTGCAGACTCTGCCTCTACAGTCTGGCTCAGGTTCTATCTCCGAGTCCTCTGGAGGCCATGCCTCTCTGAGCCACTGTCAGCTTGGCTGCGTGCCCTGTCCTCTCTACCTAAACAGTCCCCATTGTAGTACACGCTAATGTTTGTATGTATTTGTGATATTGGGGTTCCTCATAAACTCTAGGAGGTTAGGGTCTTTGTTTTGCTTACTACTTTATCCACAGACCCCAGAGTACCTGACACATGGTAGGTCCCAATAAATATTTGTTCGATGAGAAGAATAATGATGATCCAATGATATATTTTTATTGTGTGCCTTGGTGACAGTTTTAGTTTTACGTATTCATGCAGTAATTAAAGCACAAATTTTATTTTTATATTCTTGCCTTATTATGTGGCCTAAGGGAAATCACTAAAACTTTCTGCTTTAGTCTTCTGATCTGTAAAATAGAAAATGAATTAGTACCGTATTATTATGAATATTAAAAGGATTAACCTGGAAAACATTTACTGCTACAGAAATAGGATTTTTGCATTTAATTCCCCATTATTTGGGTAGTTTTCATATTTACTTTAGGGGACTTCCCTAGACTTTAAGGGAATCATATTTGCTTTTGACAACAATTTGTCTCCACATCTTGACTCATAATCAGAACTCTATACATATTTTTTTACTTAACAAAAGCAAAAGGTCAGTTAGGTTTGAATTAATGCCCTTATGTTTTCAGGCATTAAATACATCCCTTTCATCTCTCCAAATCAAACCAAACCAAAACACCAAACTCGTTGCCGTAGAATTGCTTCCAACTCGTAGAGCCTCTACCACAGGATGAGGTAGAACTGCCCCCCGCGCATTTCCAGACGGATTCTTTCCTAGTTCCTAGAAATTGCCGCTAGGTGGCAAGCTTGTTCTACATAAGGCAAAGTCTCACCGGTTAGAAACCCTCACACACCAAAGATCATATATGAACATTTTAGACTGGAAAAGTGATAGGAAGATTAAAATCTGGTCAAAAACAAGAACATTTTTCTGAATCCTTTTTACATTTCATTATGTACTTCACCCTCCTGAGGAGTTTCTCCTTAGCTTAGTAGTGCATTTAAACATGGTTGTTTATTCCACTGGAGGAGAAAGTGGAATAAATACGTGACGCCTTGGAAACCCAAGAGGTAGTTCTACTCTGAGCTGTAGATTCACAATGAACCGGAGGTGACTCAGTGGTCATGGTGGATGGGCTGTTCCTTTGGGCCTCTACCAATATACTCATAATTCACTATTAACAATATTTATACAGGTCCCGGAAAATATTCATTATTAACAAGAGTTTAATTCTTTCAACCTCAGACTTTTTACCTGCTCACTGCAAAATATATTCTGCCTTAGTTTGGGATATACTTTACTGTTTGTCTGATATCTTCTTTTCTCTGTTCTCGAAAAAGAACTTCTGATTATGTCAATCTGCACAAGTATGTGAAGCACATGCCTATTCGCATTCTTTTTCAACTCTCAATGAACCATGTAGAGACAGAAAGATGCTAGGCTCAAGATTAGTGTGCCTGTCTAACTGCATCTTTATTTAGCAATATTATCAAAGGGTACCTTATACGACAGAAAATAACACAACGAGGAACCTGAAAATTGGGTGATATTTTCCTAAATACTAATTTTATTCTGGAAATATTTTAATAGGTATCAATTAAAATTGGTCAACCTTGAGAAACCAAATTTACCAAAATATATTCAGCTGAAAATGATCATTGTTGCTGACATGCTAGTTTGATTCAGACTCAGAGTGACCCTACACAGCCCAGGAGCACGACCCGCTATGGTTTCCAGAGCTGTCATCTCTAGGGAGGGGTCGGAAGGTGCTGCCGGGAAAGCTGCGGTGATTCAGCTGTCACAGAGGGGACAGTTTGCTCCCAGGAGGATTTCGTCTCAGAAGCCCTAATAGAGCCTCTGTGAGTAAGAAGCGGCTGGAAAGCAGCTGTAGTCATATCAAAGAGTCCCTTGTTCTTGTTCTTAGGTGGCACTCGACCCAGCTGCGACCCGTAGGGAGCCGGTGCACAGCAGTAGGAAACCCTGCACGGTCCTGGTCCTGCGTGGTCCTCTCGGTCCTGAGTGCCTTGATGGAGACCCTGCGCTCCTCGTCGCTGCCCCTCCGCTCTGCCAAACATAATGGCCCCCTCCAGCGGCGGGGCTCTCCGGAGAATATGTCCAAAGGGGTTTCTAGTTTGTGTAAATGGTCAATGCAGTCAGCTGCTCACTCTGGTTCAAGTCTATGAGAAGTGTCCTGCAGCAAAGTCCTGTTCATCAACTTCAGAAAATTTGGCTATGGAAATTCTCCAGAGCCCAATTCTCCTTTGACACAGAAGTAGTCACCATGCTTCTGAGTGGACCTGACAGAAACCTGGGATAACAAGGAAATGTATTATATTATTAATGATATATAGATTTATTATTTAATAAGTCATTATTTCTTTAATTTAATATATTAATTATTTTAACAGTAAATTCTTTTTAAGTAACTACCGAATAGTTAGAAATATGATGGAGTCAGGCTCAGCCCCCGTGGTTTAAGTGGTTGAGTGCTGGACTGCGGCCTGTGGCCTTGACGGTTCAAATCTGGTGGTGGCTCTCAGGAGCAACGCTGGGTAGTTCCCACGACCACCAGAGGGCAGTGATGTGTGCCCCCCCCTGAAAAAAAGAAAATAAATATGATGAAATACTTTTAGATATTCGTTTCTTCCTTCATATCTTTAATCAGGCACATGTATTCTTGATTCTTTCAACCTCAGACTTTTACCTGCTCACTGCAAAATATATTCTGCCTTAGTTTGGGATACACTTTACTGTTTGTCTGATGCCTTCTTTTCCCTGTTCTCGAGAAAGAACTTCAGATTATGAAGAGACCCAGGTTTAATTTTCTTTGAATTGCTAAAGAAAATACTTCTCCCTTCCTGATACTAAAGACGCTTATTGCTTACTTCTCTAATTAATACTAGAATGTTGGAAATGAATGAAAGAGAGATTACTTAGTTTTTGACATTTTAAAAAATATCAAAAATTAATTCAGAAGTTCCAAACTGCACCATCAACATATTAACTATTACTGGCAATCTTTGTCAAACTAAACTATTCAAAGTGAGAGAAAAAGTTCCATTGACAGTAATCTCTTTAATGAAAGGAAGAAATGCTGTAGAATTCTGAGATCTGCATTTACTTCTGCTCTGCTTTATTCTCCCTAGATGATTGTGAACTTTTCTTTCAAATCTGAGCCATGCTATTTATTTTATGCCTCACTTGAGAGAGGGTCTATGAGGTAAACTTTTATATTAATGAGACAGCATTCAAGGAAAATTTTAAACAATAATTCTGTCAGAATTAAAATTTGCCCTAAGAAACCCCATTAAAATACTTTTATTGGGTGCTCTTACATCTCTTATCACAATCCATACATTCCTCCAATGGGTCAAGCACATTTGCACATAGGCCGCCATCATCATTTTCAAAGCATTTCCTTCCCACTTGAGTCTCTGATATCAACTCCCCATTTCTTCCCTCTCTCTCCCCAACCTCACTTCCTCATGAACCCTTGATAAATTATAGATCATTTTTTCCATATCTTATCTCTTCCTCTGTCATCCTCACTCACTTTTCTGTTATTCATTCCCCTGCGAGGGGGTTCTACATGGATCCTAGTGATGAATTCCCTCTTTCTTGGCCCCATTCCACACCCCATTCTCGTGGTATTTCTACTTTCCTCATTGTCTCTGAGGGATTTATCTATCCTGGATGCCCTGTGTTGTCGGCTCTTATCTGTAGCTGTGGTTCAATTTAATGTGTAAGGTAGAATTGACATCATGAAAGTGGGTGGAAGAAAGCACTGAAGAACTAGAAGAAAGTTGTTTGTTTCATTGGTGCTATACTGCACCCTGACAGGCTCTCTCCTCCCTGTGACCCCTTTGTGAGGGGATGTCTGATTGTCTGCAGATGGGCATTGAGTCTCTACTACTCCCATGGCCCTCCCCTATTCACGTTGGGTATGGTATATGCCTGATACCTGATACCATAGACACATCATGATCACACAGACTGTTGTGCTTCTTCCATGTTGACTTTGTTGCTTCTAAGCCAGATGGCAACTTGTTTATCTGGGCTTAAGACCCCAGATACTATATCTTTTGATAGCCAGCACCATTGGCTTTCTTCACCACATTTATATATGTACCCCTTTTGACTTCAGCAATCATGTTGGGAAGGTGAGCATCACAGAATGTCAGATTGTTAAAACAAAGTGTTCGGTGTTAAGGGAGTTCTTGAGTTGAGTTCCAATGTTCATCTGCTACCTGAAGTTTTAGCATATAGATATGAGTACATAGTTCTATTCCCTGTTCATTAGGTATATATTTACATATGCACATGCCTTTATTTAGACTTCTATAAATGTCCTCTGCCTTCTGGTTCTTTCTTCTAAAAAATCCTAATTTAGAAGCCATTATAATTTATTAGAAATTACACACAATATTTCCTCCCCAAATAATGCATATTTATTATTGACACAATGATTAGCAAGTGGAAGGAAAAACATGCCACTAAATATTGATGAACTATGTAAAAATTTTTGTTTGTCTCTCTACTTCTTTCACTTTATTATACACATGACTATAAATATTAAATATTGCCATCATATTGCTTCATAAAAATTTTAGCAATGTATTGTGAAAGCTTTTCAGAAATTTATTACTGTGAATTGGGTGAACATTTACAGTGATGATAATCAATTTTACATTCAATAATCTATGCATATTCTGTTTCATCTCATTCATTCTAATCCCTTCAAAATAAAACCATTTTTAAACAGTTTTATTAGCACTGCATCCACCTGTCATACAATTCAGTAATTAAATATATCAAAAAGAATTGTACAGTTATCACCAGTCAATTCCAGAACATTTTCTTCTTCCTTACATTCATCATTATTCATGTAATTACTTTTTTTAACTGTGGCAAAAATATACACAACACAATATTCTCCAATTCAACAACATCTACATATATAATTAATCACCATTGATTATATTCTTTGAATTGCACTTAGATGGTAGCTCATAAAGTTTTCTTCTTTTTTTTTTTTTTTTTTGTGGGCATCACTGCGTCTGGTGGTCATGGGCGCTATCCAGCCACTGCTGGATTTGAACCGGCAAGCCAGCAGGCTGCAGTTCCGCACTCAACCACTTATGCCATCGGGACTCAGCCCGCTCATAAAGTTTTATGATCTTAGGGATTTCTCAACAAAGTAGAACACAGAACAGTGTGTTTTTGGAGAATATTGTGAAAATATTTTATATGATTACACATTGTTTTTTGAATTGCATTTTATAGATTCCCAATATATGGATTTAACCAACCTTTTTATTCTTGTATTATATGTTAAAATATAATATTTGGAACGTATACAGAACTTAAGTAACACAAACATTATATGGCCTAGTAAGAAAAAACATAACACTCCTAGCCCACCACCTCACTTTCAAACATTTTTTTTCAAACACTTTTATCAATGTCAATCTAATGATCTTCTTTACCTCTTAACCTGTATCGTTGTATTGAATTAAACATTAAAACTGTGGTTTCAGTCTTCCTTTCAAAAATAAGGTAATGCCTCTGTAGTATTAGATAGCTTGGTCTAAAAATGTTGCTTGGAATGAGAAAAATAAAAATGGTCTTCACTGTCAGTGGTACTGAGCCCCCTGCCCCCTTCCGCATGCCTCACAAATATACTTGGTTGCCTATGGCACTCCTACTTCTCTTCTCTGGTCTTTTGCGTTTCTCCTCTCTGTCGCCTTCAGGTGTAGCTGCAGGACTCTACATAGGGAGGTAGACTAATTCCTTAATTCCTACCTCTTGCACCTTAACAGTTAACAGCACTTCATTGCGGGCTTGAGAATAATAGAGAGTTTCCATATTTTTAAAAAAGGATGTTGAGATATCAAAATAAGATACACCTATTCCCAGAGGCTATCATGATGAAACTGAATGCTGCTGGGTGGATGCCTGACTGCCTACTTTCTGGGATAGAGGTCAATTCTTATCATGAAAGGAGGGACACTCTTGAGGTAGTCTCATCTCATTTCCTGGAAGTTCAAGTCTCATTTTCAAATTTCACTTTCTATTCTCCAATCTCTCTCCTTTTAAGATAGTTGACAGAATTCCAACTCTCTTTGGAAATAAACAAACTAAATACCAACCTGGTCATCTACTAACACAAGTTAGTTTTGTGCTAGAGAACATCAACTGGGATGTCCTTCAGGGTACAGTGATTGAGAGACATGAGTGGATCCCACTGTTGAAGGACCACCTAGAAGAGCAGGTCAGATTGTGCGACAGAATTTTGGGTCCTCCTCTTACAGTTTCTTCATCTGCTTGGCAATCTCTGCACAGCACCGTTTGCCCTCACCTAGTATAGTGTTCTGATATAGTCATTGTGAATTTTGAGTAGATATTTGAATACAAAGAGGCAGAAAGATGGATATTGTATCTTCCTCAAATCATTAATTTTCATGGACATCAAATTAGGAACAATACACTTTCATAAAGAAAACAATACATGTTGATGAAGTTCTTCTTACAGTGAAGGAAGGTATTTATAATATTATGAAAAAATTAATCTTTTCATTACAGAAGATAATCTTTGTTTAATTTTTCATAACCAAGGAAAGACTCACTAATATTGTTATCCTTCCAGAAAAAAGAAAATATCAATTTAAAGATTTAAAGTTGTTTTTCTCTGATTCTATCAAGTTTTTTTTAAATGCTGCATCTAGTTTAAATAGCTCTTTTATACTATGAAGACACAGAAAAATACTTTTTTTGAAGATTGAGAATGACATCTTATTCTTTTCTTGAGAAGCTCTTTAAATATACACAAAAGAGGGCTAACATTTAGTTAATGTTTCTAAATGAATGGCTTTTGTCAGTAGAATTACTCAGTGACACATTTATAATTAAGCAAACTGGCAGCTTATTCTATTTAAAATAATGCTTAGTGAAAAAGAAATAATTTGCAGGTCTCTGAACATTCAAAACAGACATAGTCAAAGCAATAAAACTTACTCCATATGTTAGGCATTTCCACTCAACCCTGTCATTTTTCAGCCATAAAGTTTGGATTAGATTGTCTCTTCTTTCTTCAGGCCAGTTTTGTATTAAAACAATAAGATTCTCTTCATTGAACTTGTTTTATAAGTAAGCAGCTTTGATACTCCAATCAAAGGATATTTCTGGATTTTTTTCTGTTCATGTTATAGCAGAGTCACTCTTCAGAACAGGTTCTGATGGTAAGGGTCAGTGGAAATGGTTTTTGATGAAGTTTGTGTCTCTCTTGTGATTAGGTGCCATTAAGCTGGTTCTGATTTATAGCAATCATGTATACAGAAAAGCAGAAAATCAAACCTGGTCCTGCAAAATCCTCAAAACTGTGCTTTCAGCCACTGTGTGAATCCATCTTCTCCAGGGACTAGTAACTCCTGACATGTTCAAAGTTTGGAGTACAATGTCTAACCATTTTTGCCTCTAAGGAGCACTCTGGCCATACATCTTCCAAAATAGATTTGTTTGTTCTTTTGTCATTCCATGTCACTTTCAGTATTTTTTGCCAGCACCATGATTTGAACATTTTGATTCTTCTTTAGTTTTCCTTATTCCATATCCAATTTCACATGCCTATAAAGTAATTGAAAATACCATGTTCTGAGCCAGTTACACATTAGTTCTCAAAGTGACATCATTTGACAGTAAAGACAGTAAAGGAGATTTACCCAAGGCAACACATCTTAGCTTCTGAGGGCTGCTTCCATGAGCACTGATTGTAGATCCAAACAACACAAAACCCTTGACAACCTTCATCTGTGCCTCATTTATCATATCACCTATGGTTCATATTTTGGTCTTCTTTAAATTGAATTGTAATCCATACTGAAGACTGCAATCCTGATCTTCATTAGCAAGTGCTTCAAGTCCCCATTATTTCAGCAAGAAAGGTTATGTCATCAGCATATCACAGGTTGTTTAAAAGCCTTCCTCCAATCCTAATGCCACTTTATCCTTCGTAGAATCCAGCTTCTCTCCTTACTTGCTCAGCAGACAGGTCGAATAAGTATGGTAAGAGGAAGTGACATTGGCACACACTTTGCCCGTTTTTAGTCAGGCAGTATTTTCTTGTTCCATTCACACAACTGTCCCTTGATCCATGTTCAAGGTCCTCATAAGCACAATAGAATGTTCTGGGACATCCATTCTTCCAATCCACACAGTTTTTTTATGGCCCAGACTTTTGAATTTTTTTCCATAGTCAGTGAAACACAAGTAAACATCTTTCTGATGTTCTCTGCTTTGAACCAAGATCCATCTGACACCAGCAATGATATCTCTCTTTTCATGTCGTCTTCTGAATCCAGCCGAAACATCTCACAGCTCCCTGCCCATACACTGCCACAAACATTGTGGGTGATGTTCAACAAAGTCTCCCTTTTCATATGTGATCAATGATATTGTTCTGTAATTTGAGGACGCTCTTGGGCCACCTTTCCTTAGAGTGAATACAGGTATGGGTCTCTTCCGTTCAGTTGGCTTAGTAGCTCTCTTCCAAATTTCCCAAGATAGACAAATACGTGCTTCTAGGGCTTTCTCAGTCTGGTGAAGCATTTTAATTGTTATTCCATCAATTCCTAGAGCCTAGTTTTGGGCTAATGCTGTCAGTGCAACTTGAAATTCTTTAAGTTCCATTGGCTCTTACTTATATGCTGCCTCCTAAAATGGTGAAATGTTGACGAGTTCTTTTTTTTGTACGGCGATGCTGTCTCTTCTTTCTACTTTTGAAGCTTCCTGCATCATTCAATATTTTTCCCATAGAATATTTGAATATAACAACTTGAGGCATGCATGTTTTTCTTGAGTTCTCACCATTTAAGATATGCTGTGTGTGTTCTCCCCTTTGGTTTTCCTTCTCTAGTTCTCTACATCGTTCATTATACTACTTTTACGTTTTCTTCTCAAATCTGTCCTTTGGAAATTTCTATTTAGTTCTTTGACTTCAACATTTCTTCGATTTGTCTTAGTGACAGTCTGATTTAGAATAAGTTTCAAAGTCTCTTCTGATATTAGTATTGCTATTTCCTTTCTTTCTAGTCTTTCTCATCACCTTTCTCCTTCTTCATGAAAGACAGTCATCTGTCTTTAGTGTTCAATGCAGCAAATTTTTTTTGAGATGTCATCGAAGTTTAGATAGGATAAACTCTAGTATGTGTTTATATATATATAATATATATAATATATAATATAATATATAATAATATAATATAATATATATAACATATAATAATACAAATACAATATAATATATAATATAATATATAATATAAATATAATATATATAAATGTATATATATTTGGCATCACTGCCTCTGGTGGTTGTGGGCGCTACCCAGTGCCACTCCTGAGAGCCGCCGCTGGATTTGAACCACGAAGCCCGCAGGTTGCAATCAGGCACTCAACCACTTAGGCCACCGGGGCGCAGCTCTCGAGTTCATATTTTGCTCACATAGATTTGTTTTCATTTTTTTCAACTTTAACCTGTATATCTATACTTATATATCTCCTGTATTCATGCATATACACATATGAGAGGGCATTGGAACACCTTGATTGCACTGTGTGGTACGTATTGGGCTGCTAAGTGCAACTTCAGTAGTTCGTATCAACCAGGTAGTCCATTGAAGAGAGACGAGGTTTTCTGTTCCTCTAAAGCAGCATTTCTCAACCTGTGAGTTGTGACCCCTTTGGGGGTTGAACAGCCCCTTCACAGGGGTTGTGTGATTCATAACAGTAGCAAAATTTCAGATATGAAGTAGAAACACAATAATTTTATTGTTGGGGGGGTCACCACAACAAGAGGCACTTTATTAAAGAGTCGCAACATCTGGAAGGTTAAGAACCACTGCTCTTAAGATTTACAGCTGTGAAACCCTATATGAATCAGAATGAACTCAATGACAATGAGTTTAATTTTATGTTATTGTCATTGTTTGGTGCCAAGTCATTCCAATGCATAACGATCTTATTTATAAGAGAAAGAGACACTTCCTAGTTCTGCAACATCCCCATGATGGTTAGCTTTGAATTCATAGCCACAGACACTATATCTTGTCTCTGAGGGTTGTGCTGGTTACATAATTTCCTGTCAACTTGAAGATACATAGCAGTGGAGGGGTTGAGTCTATCCTGTCAATCAGGTCACAGGTGGGTGATATTTTCTTGTGGGTGTGGCCTTCTCATAAGGAGGGTGCTCTTCCATCTATCTCTTTGCCTTCACCTTGTTGACAATGAGAGCCATGGAGATGCATCCAACACCATTGGGTCCATGGGACTTTGCAGCCCCAGCCTGTGATATTTCTGCATTCTGCATCATTTTTATGGAGGTCTGAAGAGGCACTTCTGGGTTAGTATTGGACTTACGGGCTTGAGTTGGGCTGAGCTAGAAAGTTGTCATGATATAGAAAGTTTCTTGATATATAATTCTTTCTTAGACATATATGAGTATGTGTGCCACTGGATTTGTTTCTCTAGTCAACTGACCTAATAAAAAGCTCATTCGTTTTTTGCTGCCTAGGATGATGTCCTTTTCCAGGAACCAGTCTCATTTGATCATATGACCAGCATAGAAAGATAGGATATGTATATATATGTATATATATTCACACACATACAATATATATATACACACACACATATACACACACATACCTCTATGGTGGATTTCTGCATATATTTTGGTGATGTAACTCTTGTTTTCAAGCAGCAGGGATAGGTCCTGTTGTTGCCCAAGCCACCTCAAGTGCAGCAGCCACCACCTAACATGGTGTAAACCTTGAGGAGGCACACAGCCTCGCCTTTGTCATTGCCTGTGGGGGGAGTGTTAGAACTGCTGACCTGTGGTTAGCAGCAGTCCAATGCTTACTGGAAAGTGCCACCATAACTCTTTGATGTTTTCCTAGACTTACTATATTATGCAATATGTACTTATTTTTCATCTTCCATCAGAATACCTTTATTTAGGAACAGAACTATACTTAATTAAAAAAATTCTACCTATCATAAAATAGAAGCCCAAAAGGTATGAAATAAATAGATTCTTTAAATAGAATAAGTCTAAGATGAAAAGTGAACTTGCATTCCCTTAGAAATGTTACAGTAAAATCTTGTGATACCCATTTTCATTCCCAAATATTAGTGTTTGATCTCTGCATCATAGCTCATGCAAGGTATAGGGTCCTGCTTTAGCTCTTAATTTTGGGCTCAAACCAGTTACCATGACTTGTGTACTTTGATGACAGAAGTGAAGGCCTAGAGTATATTATGATAAACATATTTATGCTTCCATTATTGTCTTCTGAAGAATATGTCCCAGGTAGTACACTGGTGCTATTGTCCCAAGCTAGACACATGGAGCACACACAAGCTTAGCATATAAATAAAGTACAACCTCAGGCTGTCTCTGTTAGCCCCTAGCCAGCACACAGGTACATACTTAGAATTAGAATACATAATTATTCTTTTATGCTTCAGAGAAATAGGGTAGTTTGTATCAAGCACAATGTGACAATAGTTAACTAATATCATCTATGAAGACATTTTTTGTATGAGTAATTAACAAAACTAAACAAGTCTATTTTGTATCAGTCAGGAAATTTTTCAGTGTATCCAAGCTGCCATAATAAGTCAAAATTAATTTGATGTAGTCTATGACATAAAACAAGTCCTTATGGAGAGTCTTGAGTTACACTATCATAATAGCAGATGAATGCTGAGATTATTTAACTTCCAGCTATGAACTACACTTGCATATGTGTCTGCATCTTCACAGACAAATGTATCTGACCATTGAACTAAAGTTGAGGCATGCACTCAACACTGCTGATCGCTGATCTCCTATCATCTCTCTTACCCCTTCTCATAGTATCCGACACAAGGCCATTCATAATAGTGTTTCCTGGCTTCCTCTGAGCTCAATGTGCTTTCGCTCTAGATAAAGGGAGATGAGTAGATATGATCATTGGAGGTAATCTTCTTAATGGAAAGGAAAATTTCCTTCCCCCTTTCCCTTTTATTACCAGCTAGAATTTGGACAAATGGTGGTGAATCATCTAAGAACCCAGTCGTGGAAAAATGATCAACTAGAAGGAAGGTGGCTGCTTTACATGTAGCTGCCACCTCAACCTGAGCCTTTAATTTATGTGGCTACAAACTGTATTATTTAGGTCCCAGATATGACTGTAATTGAAATTCACATCACAAAATTTGGATGATATTTGCAAATTGTCATCATGCGTTGGTGAGGATAACATTTTGGTGATATATATTTTTTTATTTTATTTTTTTATTTTTTTTTTAATTTTGGGGGATATCACTGCTCTCTGGTGGTGGGAGTAGGAGGCCCAGCCCACTGCTGGAATTGAACCTCCGTCCCAGTAGGCCGCGATCCCGGGCACAACCACTATGCCACCGGGGCTCAGCCCGATATATTTTTTTATAAATACAAAATTTATATATATGTTTTATTGTACTTGAATCGAAACCAGAAACATTTGCTTTCTGCTACCCCTTGTCTAGGAATAGTTAAGTTTAAGAGTCTTCAGCTGGTACTGCTCAATTAGGAGAGTTGTCTGCATTTACATTCCTATTATGGGGAGCAAAGCACACTTCATTAGAGCCAGTATTGTAAGTATGTGTGGTATTTGCATAACTTCATGTCAGCTTGAAGATATATAAATGTGTCAGGGTAGAGTCTAGTCTTGTCAATCAGGTCACAGCCTGATGGGGACTCCTTGTGGGTGTGGCCTTGTCAGAAGGAATGTCCTAGGAACCTTCCTCTCTCTCGCTCCCTTTACCCACATGCTGGTGAGCTGCTCTGAGACCTGCCAGAGCCCTGTGCTGAACCGAGCCATTGGATCCACACAGCCTTAAACCCATCTGCCAGCGATCTTGGATTCGGCATCATAGCTTGTGTCTGTGCGAGTCTGAAGAGGGACTTGTAGATGAGTATCAGACTTGAGTTGGACTGGACTGGGATGTTTTCCTGATATATAAATCTTCTTGATACAAAGTTCTTTCTTATGCCTAGATGAGTGTTACTGAATTTGATTCTCTAGTCAACTCAGCCTAAAACAATATTCTAGTGTAATTACTTAGACAAAGCCATAGACCCAAACTGGAAAGTCCCTGGATTTGGGCCTCATCAATGAGGGGAGTCGAGAGGAGGGAGACCCATTGGATACACAAATTCTGATTTTGAAGAATATCAATAGTATAATTGCATTGGGTGGTTTTATCCAGGCAGCTGTATTTTTGAGGCTTAGCTGAAATGAATAAAATTGAGTGGATATCTCTCTGATCATTTCATCATTGCCAGATGTTAACGATTTATTCAAATTGTGGTCTCCTGGGAGTGACTTATTGAGCCCACACCCCCCTATATGTATTCCTTCCAGTGGCAGGATGTCTTGGAAGACTTTAGCTAACCTTCTCTGAGCCCCCTAGTGTCAAGAAGCAGGGGTCAGACATACCTCCAACTTCATCCGACTTCACCTACTCTGACACCAACCATTCCTTACACTGCACCGTACTTGTTTTCTGGATTCAATTTTTTATTGCAATTAAACACAGATCCCAGAGACAATTCTAACAATTATGTGGGTGTATTCAAGAAGTTAATAGGTCACCACAAGTGATAATCAGTAAGCATGGAAGATACAATCACTGGCCCACACCATCACATCTCCTCACCCTCTCAGGCCACAGAATCCCCTGGCTTCTGAAGCCAGTCCACCTGTCTTTCTGTCCCAGAGTTCCACAGCCTCTCTTGGGCCAGATGAAAAGCAGGTACCCCATAGTCTTTGAGTTGTTTCTCTGAATATCTGGTGCCTCTGGTCTCAGGATACACTACTTCAGACAGAGATATAAACATGTTCCTCTGATAGTGCTGAGATTTCTATTTTTGCTCCTGTTGCAAAGAGGGTTGATTATTATAGTCAGGGAAATGGTCATGTAAATTGACCAATCCTCCATTTTAGTGTTTCATAGTCCCACCCACTCATTAAGAAATTTCATTCTACCACACCACAATTGATTTTAAATTACATCCAAAATATTACAAATAAGGAGGGACAGAAACAAATAAAAATATCTTCATAATAATTTTCTAGGAGAAACATATATTTCATTTGAAAATAAAAGGAAGACAATAATTGCAAAATGTTCACATAACTTTCAATTTATCTAAAAACTCACAGTATTATATTGTCTTTAATGTATTAACAAAAGTCTTGGTTCTTGTATGTTATTTATTACACAAAACAATTGTATATAGTGAGTTAGTTCAATCACAAATCAAATAATTTACCATGGCAGGTAAACAGGCATGTTTACTCAGTAAGTTTTTCCTTTGGTTTGGTCTGCAACCAGTGGAAAATGCTCCCTTGTACTAATGAATAGATTCAGTGAAGCTTGCCAAAGCACCTGCCAAAACTACCTTAAAAATGTTCCTTTTACGGAACTCTAAAAATTAAAAGTGTTCAAAATGTTAATTCAAAATACTAAGGGAACAGCACATACCTTGTGCTAGCCAGTGTTTATGTAAAGTGGGAATTCAAATGACTGAGGTCAAATTGTATTAAAGATATCTAGGACATAGCAAGAATTTTAAAGGGTTTGAATAAGGTTATACGTTAAGGGATGTCTTTTCTCTCATTTTCTTGCTCATTGAACTCTCTTTCTAAATTTCCCTTTTTTGGGGACTGGAAATACTTATACCAAGGAAAGCAGGAAGTGGTCATTAAAATAAAAACTGATGCTTCAAGATAAGTAAATAAAAGAAGAAGAAGAAGAAGAAGAAGAAGAAGAAGAAGAAGAAGAAGAAGAAGAAGAAGAAGAAGAAGAAGAAGAAAAATCTCCAAATGTTAGGAAGTACATTCAAGGTGCTTTTTTGTTTTAAAGATCTCCAAACCCTTGTGGTGGTAATCCAGTGTATAACCCACAGTGCCACCAGATCTCCTTTCAAAGGATTTGGGTTCTCCAGCTGAGTACCTTGGTGGTGCTGCTGGACATGTGTTGGGCGACTAACTGCTGCTAACTCCCATTTCTTGGGAGAAAGATGCAGCAGTGAGTTCTTACAAAGATTTGCAATGTGGAAAACCATATATACAGTTGTTCTGAGTTGTAATTGTAGTGGTTAAGTTGAATAATTCCTTGTAAAAGGAGCCCTAATTGCACAATTGTGAAAGTCTCAGCTGTTAACTCAAAGCTTGCCAGTTAAGACCCACTAGATTTTCCACTATCGAATAATGTGGCAGTTTGTTTCTTTTAAGATTTATAGCCTTGGAAACACTGTAGGGAAAATTTTACTCTGTCCTGAAGGGTTTCTATGAATCAGAATTGATTAAAAATCAGTGGTTTTGTGCATGTGTGTATGTGTGTGTGCGTGCGTGTGTGTCTCATGGATCCCTTTAAAATATCTAGAATGATTTCCATATTTATAGGTGAGGTAACTAGGAACCTTAATTATATTTGAATTGTTCCTCCATATAAGTCCTAGCTTATATTGAATTAACCAGGAATTTGGGTGGCATCTTTAGAATTGTACTTCCTTCAGAAGGTCCTCACTCGAATATCTAGTGATCTCTGCAGGAGGTCAACTGGTTTCCTTGTCTTTGGTAGGCTGATTTAATCTTCTTTTCAGGATAGAAGAAATATTTGAGGAGGGATGAGCAAGGTAGCTCCAAGACCTCTTAAATTCTTAGATTGGAAGTCACATAATTTCATTATAGCTGCATTCTTTTGAACGAAGTAAGCCAGAAAGCTATCCCATATTGAAAGAATAGAGAAAAATCTAGAAGGAACTTCGAAGTCATATTGCAAATGGACATGCAAAAAGAAATGAAGCAGTCATCATGTTATTTCTATAATCTATACTAAAATTTGATTTTCTGCACATGAATCCAGTTTCTATAGCTCCACAGAAATATCTTACTTCTTTCAATAACTTTTATAAACTCTCAGAGTCTTATATCTTTTTATTTTATCCATTGTCATTGGCCAACTTCTTCTTAAAATGTCTGTCCCCTTTAGTGTACATGACATTTTCCCAGGGTAAATTTCCACATATCCAGTCATAGTTATGAAATATGGTCATGACGACCCTACTGTTAATAACATGTGGCTTATAAATTTCAATATGCACAGGCATATTTTTCTGACTAAAAACTTGAAAACCTTCATTCAAGGTATGGCATTAAAAATATTTTGATGCAGTGTAATGGATATTGACATACAATGAAAAAATCTGGGCTCCACTACAAAGTTCACTAGTCAGCATGCCTGTAAGGTGCATAGTGGATGATATTATAAATATCTAGCATCCAGGGTCTGGTCATCAATATTCATCAGGAGTATGTACATATATATTTGTACGTGTTACTTGGCAGCATCTAAGTTCACGAGTCAAGAATTTTCTTTTATATCAGGCAAGAAATCAAAGGATTGTTACCTTGGAAAATCTATTGCATGAGACTGCTTTCGAGTAGGCTTCATGGAGCACTAAGTGGCTCCTGGCTCAAGCCATGGTCTTTTCAATCACCCTGTACACATGTAAAAGTTGGATGTTGAATTAGGAGGATCCAAGGAGAACCGCTGAGTTGAAAAGTGGTGCTGGAGAATACTGACAGTGTCCTGAGCTGTTCAAAGGACAAACAGATCTGTCTTGAAAGAAGTATGGCCAGAGGGCTCCCAGAGGCAAGACTAGTCAGACTTCATCTTAGATACTTGGGAGATGTTGTGAAGAGAGACCCGTTGCTGCAGAAGGACATCCTGCTTAGTAGGCGGGCAGTGAAAGAGAAGAAGGACCTCAAGGCGATGGATTGACACAGTGGCTGCAGCAATGAACTCGAGCACAGGAACAATTTGAGGATAGCACAGCCCCAGTGTTTCCTTCTGTTGAGCAGAGGGACACTCTGAGTTGGAGTCAACTTGACGGCACCCAACAACAGCAGCAACAATAACAACACTTTCATGAGCAGGGAGGGTTATCAACATCAGCACTTCACTAATGGATTTGAGATTTTATTGCCATGGTGACACAGGACTCTCAGACCCTACTCACAATTTTGTAGTTTATTAGAGAAGTAACAGGCTACAATTTATGAACAAGATCAACTTAGAAGTGACAAGAACAAGTCAGGTTCCACCACACAGTTTATCTATGAGGTCAGCTTCCAAGTGTCAAATTTTTCTCAGCCATGCCCACTGACAAACAGGTCACACCCTGACCCTGTGCCTGACTAGCCCTCACTGTCAGCCTCTGCTCTGCTTAGGCAACCATTCAACTTGTTTAGCTTCTTGTTAAAAGAGCTGTAAGCGACCCCAATAAAATGATCTTAAAAATGTATATAAAATTTGTTAGTGCTTCTGATAAGTGCCTGGAGCTACTCCACTTCCCAGGAAACCTCCTTCCTGAAGTTGCTTACTCTTTCCTTCCATGGATTGGTGAGCCCATTGCAGCCGACTTGGTCAGCAGGCCAACAAGTCCATTGCAATTCTCCTTGGCCGTCTTCTGATTCTTACTTCTGGTTCAGACTTGTGAAAGCTGGCACCATCTCCAGATTTACAGTTCTCGCTCAACTTCTGGGTCTAGGAGGTTCTTAGTGAAAGAACTGCAGGACCTAAGGCCACATTCTGCCCTTGGCGCTACTTCTTGATGTTAATGCAGTATCATTTTCGCCTGTGTGAGATTGGTTCTTTTAAGCATTGCAGAACAACAAAGCTGACAAATCTCCTTGGTGAATTATGGGTATCTTATTTGCATAGACATTTTTCAATCTCTGCAAAAATTTTATATTTTTAGTTTCTGAGCCAATAACTTCTGGGGAGTCAAGAGCATGGCTGGAAAGGCAATCGACTGCACCACTATTTATGAGGTGAGGCAGGTACTATTATTCTAATTCCTAGGGCTAAAGTACATATGCATGCAGTCTCAGCATGTCCATTTATTTAATAATTTAATAATTTTTATCATGTCAATACTAAGTATCATACATTTTTAATATAAATTATTTCATTGGGGGCTTTTACAGCTCTTATAAAGATCCATACATCAATTGTATCAAGCACATTTGTACATATCTTGCCATCATCATTTTCAAAACATTTTCTTTCTACTTGCGCCCTTGACATCAGCTCCTCCCTTTTCCCATCCCTCTCCCTACCTCCCACAACCCTCACCACCACCCTAGAATCATAAATTTGTAACAATGACATTTTCTGAAAGTGTCCTTTTCCTGTAACATCTCTTAATACTAATGCCTTTCCCTCTCAGTGGCATAGGTCTTGAACTGATGCATTTAAGGTAAAGCATTGTAATTTTTGTTTATTATCTGCCAGCAGATTAACAACTTTTTATATAACAGCAATAATACCTTCACATATTATGAAAGAATTTGAGGGTTATTTATACATAAATAATTTAAAGCAAAGAAAATTTAATAAAAGTGATTCGGTAATATTTCATGCCTTTTTGAGGTGATGTTAATATAGTAAACTTTGGAAAACCGCTCTTTATCAAAGATGTAGTAGTACTACACATGTTTTGCACCTTTAATTACCACCTAGCACATCGGCATTCATTAAGCTGCTCTTAAAAAAAGAAGAACCCCAAGGAAGATATAGATGTTCTATAATTGATTGTGGTAATAATTGCTTAGCTCTTTTTGATATGCCTGAATTATAAAATTTTTTGCCATGTGGATAAAGAGCTAATAAAGCTACTAAAAGAGAAAAGAAGCTAATAAAGGTTTAAGTTTATTTTCATTTTAAATGTAAAGTAAATTTACAAGTAGTGATGGAAAATATAGGATGCACATTTCACAATTCAGAATAAAAATTATTAGAGAAGCAATTAAAACCTGTGCTTTGGTAGATAATATTCCATTTATGTTCCTTCTGCATATGATTAGGCATATATTAAGGCATTTTGATTTCATTTATGCAGTCAAATTATTTTGGATGCAAGGTACAGAAAATCAGCTTAAATGAGGTCAAACAAAAATATTTATTATAAGACTACAATCGTTAAAAAAAAGACTACAGTGGTTTCAAGAAGTGTTTGCAGATGTTGCACTGTAGATGCTCATTTGTCTGTGTCAAGAAATTTGGATGATAGCAAATTGGACAACTGATTGAAAGATTTGTGAGGCCAGGTTGATAGGAGAAACAATTCCAGTGATATTCTCTATTTATACGAAAGTGCTTTATATCAAGGAGTAGAAGCTCCAGTGGCGCAATTGGTTAGTCCGCAGCACTCAGCAAGGAGTAAGTTCTATATCAAGAAAGGGACCCAGTCCAGTCCAACTCAAGTCCATAAGTATGATACTAGCTCATAAGTCCCTCTTCAGAGTCACAGAGCCACATGCTGTGCCACATACTACAGGAAGATCACCAGATGTTGGGTGCCAAGTCTCATGGACCTAGGGTTGATTGAAACATGACAAGGATTTGGAGGGAGGAAGGAAGGGAAAGAAGGAGAGACAAGGGAAGGGTGTTAGGGTCCTCTTCATGAGAAGGCCAAATACCCAAAGAGAGAGCATTAGGAAAGACCTCATTGCCAGGTTGGGCTCCACCCTATATTGTATATTTTTATACATCTTGAAGGTGATATGAAATTATCTAACTATCATGAAAGCTATCCATACACAGTTTTATATCTTTAATTTGACATGAAAATATCTATCATCTGTACTCATTCTAAAGGAAGATAATCCAACATAATGTAGAAATTATAAGTCAATATTGCTAGTGTCACACACAATTAAAATTTGCTGATGAAAATTCAAATAATTGCAGCAGAACATTGAGACTGAACTATCAGAAATTCCTGTCCAATTGAGAAGAGGATGTGGGACAAGCGATACCACTGTTAGTATCACATGAATCTTATATGAACACAAGTAATATTATGAAGATATTTACTTGTTTTTATCAGATATGCAAAAGCATTAAACTACATGGATTATAACATATTATGGATAACATTGGGAAGAATGGGAATTGCAGAAAGTTTAATTGTGCTCTTGTGTAATCTGTGTATAGACCTAGACATGGTTCAAACCAAATAAGGTGTTACTACATGGATTCAAATTGGAAAAGATGTAAGCATGTCAGGGTTGTTTCCATTCACTATTGTGATTCCCTCTGCATGGTGAATAGATGAAAATCTAAGTAAGTGGGTTACCTGAAGAAGAATGTGGCTTTAGGATTGGGGAAAGAATTATTGAAACCCTGTTGCATGCAGGTGACACAGCATTGTTTGCTGAAAGCAAGGAAGACTTGAGGTGCTCCCTGATGATGATCAACGATGATACCATCAATAGGAATTAGTCCTCAATATAAAGTACATGTGCGTGTGCGCACACACACACACATTCTCAAAACAAATAAACCCCATCACTATTAAAAGAGAAAAGATTGACATTGTCAAGGATCTCCTTTTACTTGGACTCACAATAAATTTAGAATTACTTGGAAGCTGCAATCAAGAAACTAAATGACGCATTCCATTGGGAAGATTTGCCACAAAACATCTCTTGAAAGAATTATAAAGATAGGATGTTACTTTGACGATTAAGGTTTTCCAAATCCAAGCACTGGTATATCAAGAAATTCAAGTACAAATAATGTATTTTTTAATTATCATTTTTAATGGCAAGTTAGGTGGCATGGGGTTTATATTTCAGACCCTCAATTCTGTGTTCCTGCATTCAAATCACCCCCCTCCTGTATTCTATTGCACGCCCTTCCCTTAATTTCTCCTCCCCTCACCCTTGTGGTAGTGGTTGTTAGCAACACTGAGTCTGTTCTCACTCTGTACGAGCCTGCGCCTGACAGAACAGCACCCGTCCTGGTCCTGCTTCATCCCTGCCGGGCTCCTGGGCTGCAGATCACTGTGCATCCACTGCGTCAATCTTTCTCCCTGAGAACTTTTCCCTTTTCACAAGCCTTCAACTTTACTAAGCATGATGTCATTCTCCAGGGACCGACCTCTCCTGAAAACCTATCTAAAATATGTATGACAAAGTTTCCCCATCCTTGCTTCTAAATGGCATCCTGGCATACTTCTTCCAAGGCAGATTTGTTTGTCCTTTTAACAGTCCATCGTTCTTAGAATATTTCTCTACAGTCTCAAAATTTTGTTGATTCTTCTTGGGTCTTTTTCTTTTAATGTCTAACTTTCACATGTCTCTGAGGTAATTGACAATGACATAACTTGAGCAGGACCATTTAGTCCTCAAAGTATTGTCCTTGCTTTTCAATACTTTTAAAGAGGTCCTGTGCTAGAGATTTGCTCAAGGCAAGACATCTCTTCATCTCTTGACTGCTACTTCGATGAGCATTGATTGTGGACCCAAGCAAGACACAATTCTTCTTCTTAAAAATATCATTTTCCTGGAGGCTCTTACAGCTCTTAACCCAAAGCATCCATCCATCCGTTGTGTCAAGCAACTTTGTACATATATTGCCATAATAATTTCAAAATTTTTTTTTCTACTCAAGCCCTTAGTATCAGTTCATTTTCCCCCTCACCACTCCCCCTCCTTCATGAATCCTTGATAATTTGAAAATTATTCTTTTTCCTGTCTTACAAAAGCACCAACTTTTGTCTCCCTTAACCCACTTTTCTGTGAAACAAAATTCTTAACAAGTTTAATCTCTTCTCCAATAAACATGATGTTTTGAAGATTGGTCCAGTTGAGAGGATTTTAGACTTCTTTACATTGAGTTATAATTCATACCGAAGGCTTGTTCTTCACCAGAAAGCATTTCAAGCACTCCTCATTTTAAGCAAGCAGGGTTGTGTCATCTGCATATTACCAGTTGTTTATAAGACTTGTCCAGTCTTGATGCTTCATTCTTCTTCATATAAGCCAGCTTCTCTGTTGATTAGCTCACATTATAGGTTAAACAAGCATCCTGAAAGGCTAAAACTCTGACAGACTCCTTTTTTGATTTTATGTCATGTAGCATTTCCTTATTCTGTTAGACCAACTTCCTCTTGATCGATGCACAATTTCTGTAGGACAGTCAAATGTTCTGGAACTGCCATTATTCTCAAGGCCAATCATAGTTTTTCTATGAACCACAGAGTTGAGTGCCTTTACATAGTCAATAAAACACAAGTAAACATCTCTCTGTTATTCTTTGCTTTGAGTCAAGATCCATCTGGAACCAGCAATGGTATCCCTTGTTCTATGTCTCCTTCTGAATCTAGTTGAAACCTTTGCCAGCTCCCCATCATTGTATTGCTGCAACCACCGTTAGATGATCTTCAGCAAAATTTTACTTGCTGTATGTATGATAATTGATATTGTTTTCTAATTTGAGTAGTCTGTTGTGACCTCCTTTCTTTGGAATGAGAACAAACATCTTCCAATTCATTGTCCAAATAGGTGATTTTCAGATTTCCTAGCATGGATGAACAAGTGCTTCCAGTGCTTCTTCAGCTAGTTGGAACAGTTTAATTGGTATTTCATTAATTCCTGGAGTCTTGCTTTTGAGCCTTCAGGGGAGCTTGGACTTCTTTCAGTCTCATTGGTTCTTGCTCTTATGTTACCTCCTGAAAAAGTAGTGCTAAATAATTATCTTTGGTACAGTGAATGTTTACATTTTTTTCATATCCATTCAATATTCTACCCATAGAGTCTTTCAGTATTGAAACTTAATGCTTGAATTTTTTCTTAACTTCTTTCAGCTTATGATATTCTGAGTCTGCTCTTCCTTTCTGGTTTTCTAACTCTAGATTTGTACATGTTTCATTATAATACTTTATTTAGCCTCTTGTACTGCTCTTTGAAATTTTCTAGTCAGCTCCTTAATTTCATTATTTCTTCCATTTGCTTTAGCTTCTTTACAATTAAGAACAAGCTTTAGTGTCTCCTCCAGCATTTCTGCTGATTTTTCTCTCTCTCCTATCCTTTTAATGACCTTTTGCTCTCTTCATGAATGATGTTCTTGATGTTCTGTGTACGGTTTTCAGTGAGTTGAATTTTTGGCAGGTCTTTTTTAGTATGCTACTCTCAGGTTATCTGTCCATCATTGTACCTTGAGTATTTTTTTATATTGCTGGTTTTCTGTTTATAAGTTCCTTTACTTTGCTTTATCTAAAATTACTCTAATTTCTCCCTCAAATCTGAGGAATATTTTGCTGGGCTTGAGATTTTTTTGGCAGTTTTTTCCATTCTGGTTTTTACTTATGTCTCTCCATTGGCTATAACTGCATAGATTTTTGTGGAGGATTCTGAAATTATTCTTCTTGATTTTCCTTTGAAGGTGACTTCTAATCCCCTCAGTGCTGTCAGGATTTACTCCCTGAACTTGTTATAAGAGAGTTTGTAATATTCTATGATATTTTTCTTTTGCAGTCTATCTTGTTTGGCATTTTCGATTTTTCTAATAATTAGTTCTCCTCTTTTATGGTGCTAGGAAAGTTTTCCCCATGATTTCTTGTACTATTTTCTCCATATTTTTGTTGTTATTTGTTTTTCTTTGTCTGCAAGCTCAGTGAGTCATAGTTATTCCTCTTCATGGTAGCTTCTAAAATTCTTACATTTTATTCAGCTCCCTTTTCTTATTTTGTTGATTACTTCTCTTTTCAGTTGTAGCAGAGAGAGATGTTTTCAAGTTCACGCATTTTGTTTATATTACTCTGCTCTTTAATTGTGTTGTCTAATTCTGGTATCCTATGACTTATCTTATGGAAGTTTATTTGGTGTAGGGTTTTGAGTTTTTCTGATCTTTCTGTTATCTTGAGCCTTTGCTCCATCCACCGAAGGTTCTTGAACAGCTTTCTTCTGAAATCATTTCCAGTATATCCAAGAAATTTTCTTCAGGATATTCTTTTTTAATAGGATGCTTTTCTGTTTTATGTGCCTGTTTTACTTTTTCTTTATTTTTATTATGTGTGTGGATGAGATTGGATGCTATTCCTGTGACATTGTGGTGGAACTATTAGTGATAGGGGGTCTGCTGGAGGGTGCAGAACTAGTTGCTTTTGCCTTTCTGGGCCATAGGAATAGCTAGGGGTTTCTTTGCTGCAACACAGAGACAGCTGGCACCTTCCTTGCTGGGATTAGACTAAGGATAGAAGAGGTCTTCCTGCTGGGGCACAGGGACACATAGCGCTTTTCCTACTGGCATGCAGCAACCCCTGGGACCTGCCTTTCCAACATTCAGGAACAGTTGAGGGCCTTCTTTTCCATGCTAAAGATTGCCCATGGCCTTCCTTGCTGTGACGTTAGGTCATCCAGGGCTTTTCTTGGTGTGTGTATATGTCTGGTGGTTTCTTTGCTGCAGTACAGGAAAGTCCAGAGCCTTCCTTGCTGGGGCCTACCAATGATTAAAGTCTTCCTTGTGACTCTCAATGACAGTGGAACCTTCTTTGCCACGTCATGGGCATGTCCAGGGTCTTGTTTTCCAGGTTGCAGGGATGGCCAGGTCCTACCTAGCTGGAGTTCAGGCACACCCATGGGCTCCCTTGTCAGGCCATGTCATAGTATTTTCAGTGAACTCATAAGCATGTGAAAGCAGCATGATGCATAATGAAAAAATTGAAAAAGGCAAATTAATACCTTTAAATTATGGCTGTGGCAAGACATTTCATTTTATCATGACTATCTGAAGAATGAGTTCATTTGAGGTGGTAGAAATACAGTCAGAATACTCTTCAGATATAAAGATGGTGATATTTCTTCTTAGACATTTTTTCATGTCATAAGATGGGGTCAGTTCCTCTAGGAGATCATATGTGGGAAAATAGAGGGGCAGGGATAGACAGGAAGACCCTAAATAAGATGGGATGACATAGGGGCTAAAGGAATGATTCAAACATCTAATAAATAGAAAAACCTTGTCAAATTTATTCTACTTGATCAATGGTCAATTTCCATAGAAAATGTATCAGACTAAGAAAAATGTCAGTGTTTATTATTTTTGAATGATTGTGATAATGGTGCAGAACAGACTGTGTATTCTTCTACTGTACATGGGATCATTTTGAGTTGGAATTGAGTCAACAATATAGGCGTCTTGGAGTTCTTCAGAATGGAAGGAAGCAATGCTGAGTCATGTTAGGACAGGAGTTGGGACCTCATGATCTAACATTCTGTTATTCCTAGGTACCCAGGGACTTAAAAATGGCTCTTTCTGTCTGCTGCATACTTGTTTTCATCTGTCTCACCTCTTTCTTTTTCACTTTGCACAATGATCATTAGCATCAACTCCAAGTCATGACTGCTCAACATGCATACCTGACAATAGGCAATTGCACTCTGTCTTTGTTCAATTCTTGAAACACTTAAATTTGCCATTGGGTCCTCAAGACCTATACTGGTGTTGCGTCATAGGAATATCCATGGTTGGACATAGAGGAGATGATCATAATGGTCTGTCTTTTCAGATTGTCATTATAGCAAATACTAGAAAATGAATGCCTAGGTGTGGAAATTGCAGACATGTCTGTCCCCTTCCATTGAGATCATTTTAATTTGCAGCCACTCTAGAGGACAGAGTAGAACTGTCCTTATAGGTTTCTGAGCTTCATCTTTCTCCCTTGGAGGAGATGGTGGTTTTGAATTGCTGATTTTGACACCAGCAGTTCAGTGTGAACCCACTAGACCACTAGAACTCCTATACAGGTCAAGCACTGCTCAAAAATTGCAAAAGAAGAATTTTAATAAGAACTCAAGTAATCTATATTATGCATTCTTATATCTATGTGGCTAACCTTGCATTGTGAATTTTCTCCTATTTTTGTACATACACTCCTCACTTATCAACATTTATTTTCTAAAGTCCAGGTCGTTGTGTGAAAATTGGTATTATAGTGAAACTGAGGTTGTGAAAAGGGATTCTGTACATCATTTGTGGATTTTTTAAATCAAATTTTTTTCTTCTTTGTGGAATTTATGAAAGTTGCACCCCAAGAGGTGGGACATTCTGGGGAATGCCATCAGTTGGGAATTCATCAAGTGCCTCCTCACCAAGAACAACTTTGATGGGAAGTAGTATTATCCCATGAAAGAGCTGCTGGTAATTAAAAGGAATCTGTCTATTTCCTCTAATCCTGCAAGGGTCTTCCACCCACTGTGGTCAACTCAGTATCCGTGAGCATTTGCCTGACAGTTAGTCTCCTGGTGGGTTATAGCTAAAAACTTGGCATACACCTGTGCCAGAAAAAGGTCCTAGTTGCTGTGACACAGTGCCTATTCTTTGGGAATAATTCTCTCAACCTGCCTGCTGGCACTTCCTGTCTCTGGGGGGCAGGTGGGGACTTGATGATTCAGTGACCAGTGGCTACCTTTGGACCTCCTTTTCCCCTTCTACACACATGAATCATCAGGCTGCAATCCTTTGCTCCTAAGGCCTGCGCTATACTCATGGAGCACGTTAGGGCCAGCTATGGTTAGAACAGTTCTTGAGATGCACCATTCTTGACTAGCTACATTCTGTGACCCAGAACGAGCCCATTCCTGCCATATGTTCAAGGCCAAATCCTCTCCTGGCTTCACTATTCATTTTTTTTGTCTGTGTGTTTGTGTGTGTGTGTGTAGGGTGGAGAGGGTAGAGGTAGGGGTGGAGAGGTGGGAGGGAGAGGGTGTTAGGGGTTATGTCTTAACACACAAATTGGTTGGTTAGAAGATTACATATCGTAAATGTAAAATGTTGGATAAAGAGATGTAAGGAACAATATACAACAAATTTTATAGCTATGATAATGTATATGAATACACACTTTATTTTGATTTTCATTGTTGTTTCATAATTTAGCATAAATATTTTCTTGCAGTATCAAAATTTTTAAAAAATTGAAAGCTAGTTGTTTTCAGTATTATAAATATTGACTTGATGAATACATTTGTTCATAAATATTGTCAGCATTTTCATTTTAAATATGCTTTTCTTTTCCTTATAAATTCCTGGAAATATGTAATAAGTAATTAGTGTAAGACATTATATTAAATTGCCAAAACATGGCCAAGTTAATGGTAAATGTCATTATTTTCCAATTCTGCTTTTGTTAAATGTTGTTACTGGTGATGGATTATGGGAAGAAAATAGTTTTAGAATGTGTGTCTTAGTGAAATTTAATCCAATTCCTGAAAGGAAGAGAGAAGGTGAAGGGAAGAAAATGGAAGGAAGCATGGAATCCCACCAAGTATTATTAAAATATGCTATTTTAGAGTTATAATTAGTTACACGTCCAGTTGTAATAACAAATCAAACTTAGTAAAAATAGTATTAAGCTCACTCTAGGTATATTGCTTATTTAGCAACATATCTCTGACAATACAAATGACCATATGAATCAGAATTCAGTTAAAGCAAGATCCCGGTGTTCGTGTTTATGGAAATAAAATCAATTGTCTTTTTAAATGACTGCCGAGAAAGAGGAGGGCAGTCTTTCCCAGATGAGAGTCCTTGGTAGTATCAAATAGGCATCAGTGTCCTTCTGAGCTGGCTGACTTCACAGCGAGTCCTTGGTAGTCTCCTGTTTAGCATAAAGCAATTTCACACAACACCAACATCAGTCAGAACTCGGCGACCACGATGGAGCAAGACAGAATAGGCTCATTTTGTAATCATATCTAAACACAACACATGCACAATTGTGGATGTTGCAATGTAGAAACTACTTCTTTTTCCTGGTTATTAACAATAATCACTGATTCATGATCAATTGCAGCTTTACCCTCTATCTAGTTGGATTACGCCATAGTTATTTCTGAGATCTCTAATCTTGAAACTGTCTCTCCTTTCTAAAGGAATCTAACCATGGGCACTTTCCTTCCTAGAGCCCTCCCTAAAGCTATCCAACTGAAGCCTAAATAAGAAGGGTCCCTCTGTTCTCCATAATGTGCAATCAATAACAAACCAAATGTATTCCATTATAGATAGGTTCTTGGTAGTCTCTGACTGGAGGACGCAAAACTTAAGAACAAAATGAACCTACTGCAATAGAGATAATTCCTCTTCATGCTAACTTTATGTAATTATCCCTGTGATGCTTAATGGGAGGCAGATAACCTCAAATTTATTCTGTAGAGTGACTGGTAATTTGACTGGCAGACCATATAGGTAGCAGCACAGGATTACTGGGTGACACCTGTGATAGCAGGCAGTGTGTGAGAACAAATAAAAGCCGCTGGTTTAGGTATTTACTCAGATTTTAAGTATTTTACCCAACACCGATTGCATTCCCTTTTGTTTAATAGTAAGGCCACTTTTAAAGTTTAGTCTTTTATCCTTTAACATAAAAAATAATTGTTTAGTTTTCATAGATTAAAAAATTTGCATTTTACCTTCAGTTAGTGCTTGTCGCATATTCTTTTAATATTTGATAGTATTCCTTAAATATTGTGTTTACCAAATAGATACTGTTAGTTTCTATTTAATTTATTTAAGGTAAATTTGTTTTAGAACTCATTAGAACTATATTCTGTGTTAGAATGTACCATTTAATAATATGCTGACACAGTTAATGGTTTGTGATTTCTGAATACAATGTGGAAGCTTTGTAATGTAATTTTTTAACTGTAAAAAATAAGAGAGTCATTACTAATTTCCATATTGAACTGCTGCCTAGGAGAATTGTTTAATTACCAGTTTCAAAGACAGTAATATTAACAAGATAAACATTTAGGTAACTGGAGCATTTTAGTACTTTACTAATAATTGCAAATTCACTTCATTAGGAGTAACTTTCTCCAGAATTCTATTTTCATTATCTGATGTAATCTAAATTGCTCATTTTAGCTTTTATAAATACCTTGCTTTGCTACAGTGTCAGCGAGTGGAAAAGAAATAAAAGGGACTTCAAAATGCTGGTGAAATTTTTTCATTATATTTTTATTAGATTTTTTTCACAACATTTTTGAAGCACTGCTGTGATGTCTAGAGATTATGTGAACTAGAGTTTGCTGGGTCAGGGTAGGGGGTGGACACCAACCTATCAATTACATCTAAGCTTGATGTCCTCTTTGGTGTCATCAGCCTTTTGGTATAAGAGAGAGAAACTGAGCAAAATGGAACTCTCTTTGGCGCTTTACTTTTTTCTAGACCTGGATCTTCCATCTGATCTCTCCTCCAACTCTGATTGAGTCCCTTTCCAGTACTAAGAGCAGTCAGGAGAAGGACAGAGGATTCACTGGGCTGACTTCAGACCTCTGTGATCCTTGCTGTCTCTGCTGCTCATCCTGATTCCTGTT
>PVJH01007933.1:0-88863 GCA_004026705.1 Nesogale talazaci | reverse complement strand
GTCCCAGTGGGCCACAGTCCCGCGCACAACCACTACGCCACCGGGGCTCAGCCCTCACCCAGAAATTTTCTGTTAGTTTGGCCTCCCTGAGGTACAAGTTATTTTGTCATAGCTTTGTGAACTAAAAAATACTTTAACAGTTTAATAGGGGGAAAGAATGATTAAATAATTTGCAGTAAAAAATTTTTTTTCAGTGAGATGTAATCATTGTACAATATGGTGATAAAACCATTTGGACTTTCCTTGAGAGTTGCTATTTACATTCCTTTTCTTTTTTTTTTTTTTGGGGGGGGGGGGAAGGGCATCACTGCTCTCCGGCGGTGGGAGTAGGAGGCCCAGCCCCACTGCTGGAATTGAACCTCCAACCCAGTGGGCCGCAGTCCTGCGCACAACCACTACGCCACCGGGGCTCAGCCCCTTACGTTCCTTTTCATTGTCTCTTCAGGTGTATGTATGTGAATAAAAAATACACCACTTCCAGACAAAATATTGTAATCTCACCAAACTCCCTGCCATGGAGTCACTGCTCATGCTCCGTGTGCCTGTAGGACAGGCAGGCGTGCCCCTGTGCGTTTCTGAGGCAGTAGCTGTTGACAGGAGGAGAAAGGTCCGTCTTTCTCCCTAGGAGCAAGTGGTATTTGCAGCTCATGGTCACCAGGACTCCTGTAGGTAAAACTCCGCTACCAGAAAATAATCCATGAGACCACCTTTCTCAAGACAGTGAGCCTCAAGAAGCACAGGGCAGTAATCCCTGAAAGAGGGGAGCCTTAAAATAGCGGCCTCACCTGTGGGGGGGCCCGGGAGAACCTGTGCTCTCCCTGAGCTAAGAAGCTGGCATTAGTCCTGCAGTAGAGCCTTGGGGACTAGCGTGCACAGGGCAGACATCAAGAGGAAAGGGCTGCACAGAGCAAGCTCTGGAGGGCCCTGGAGGCACCCTCCTCCTGTGGAGAGGGACAGTCCCAGAAACGAAACCTGCAGTGGCAGGTCTGCCCTCTCCTATAATGGCGCTGTGAGTCTTGACAAGCTGGAGTGGAGGGACACCGTGGCTGTGACCGTGGGCCCACACATGAGAGCGGTTGTGGGGGGCACTCCAGGACCAGCCGGGCTTCAGTCTGCTGTACGTGGGGTTGCCCTGCATCGGAACCTGACTGAGTCGCTGGCAGTGAGTGTGAGGAAGCAAAATCAGTCCCATTGCCCTCGAGTCGTTTGCAATTCACAGGGACCCCAGCCAGCAGGGCAGAGTAGAATGGGGCCACAGTGTTTCCCAGACTGTGATCTTTACCTTCACTTATTGCCACAGCTTTATCCCATCCTGCAGCTGGTGGATTAAAATTGCCAAACTTGGTAGTTCGCAACCAAGTGTTTTAACCACTGCCCCTAATGGAATTCCTGTTGCTTCACAAACCAATCCTCTGTCACCGAATTGGTTTCAGTCCATCCTCGTGACCCTAGATTTCCAAGACCGTAAATCTTAGTGGATTAGGCAGCCTTTTGCCCATGAAGCAGCCACGCCAACTTTATGGTACCCCACCAATCCTGCCTTCGTCCTGCCTAACAAAGCTTAGAAGGCATCCTTGAAAGTATGGGATTTATAGCCAAGTAACCAAGTGCCTTGGAAGAGCAAAGCTCAAATATTTACAAGAATCAAAAGACATAAGTAAAACTCAGAATATGTGGCTGTCAGGTAATTAAAAATTGCCAGCTGTACAAATGAGGGAGACTACCCAATAGGAAAAAGATCTAGAAGTGACACACACATCATAAAATGTGTAAATTTTAAAAGTTGTAACTATTCCATGTGTCCAAGAAGGGAAAGACTCAACATGGATGATAAAGATCTAAATTGAACTCTTATGTGTAAAAATTATAATCTCTGAGAAGAAACAAATGTTGAATGAGGCTAGCAGTAGATTAGTGAAAACAATATACATTATTACTAAAACATGAAGAAAATGAAATAAAAATGAGCAGAATACCAGTCAGCTGGGACAATGTCAGGTGACATAGTATACTTGTGTAATTAGAGTTCTCAAAAAATGAGGATAAAGTGGGGAGAATTATATTCCCCCCCCAAAATGGCAGAAAGATTTCTTAATTTGATGGAAATTATAACCCTGCAGATACAAGGGTTATAATGCAATACATTCCAACACAAAGAACCATGATAAACCATGAGTGTGCAGAGGTGCGTCTTAATAAACTTTAAAATTAATGATCAAGAAAATCTTTACAACAGCCAAAGAAAAGTCACATGTAACATACTGAAGAACAAATATAGAAAAACTACAGCACACTTCTCATCAAAAACTATCCCAAGTCTGACAAAAGTACTGCAAGAGATTAAATTACTGCTGATCCACAACGCTATACTCCCTGCAAGGGTCTTTAAGCACAAAGACAAAGTGAAGAGTTTTAGATAAAAGCTGAGCAAATTTCAACACCACAGCATATTTATAATATGAGAGATGTTAAGGGAAAGTTCTGCTTTTAATTTTTTCAGCAAAAGGGAAATAATCCCTGGTGAAATCTACATCTGTGCAAAGAAATGAAGAGCTCTTTTTAATATACTAAATGTGGTAATTCTCATAGAACATTTGTTATTATTTTTTAACCTTTAAAAAAGTATTAAGTAAAGGAAAAAAATAACAGCAGTGGGTTAGGGCCAGGGCTTATAATATGTAGATGTAAAAATAAAACTATAATGGCATAAAATATGAGGGTAAGTCAAAATGTATTGCCACTGAAATTGCATTTTGCACCTGCATAGATTTATTTTGAATAAAATGCTTATTTTAAAATGTCTTTGCAAGTGGTTGGCTACAGACAAGTTGTCTCATCAGTACGTGTGTCTTAATCTCACTGAAACACACACCCACACTTGCTGCTCTGTTACTCATCGCTACCCTGAAGAAGAGCCTAGAAGTCTGCTCCGCAGAGTGGTTGGTGCCTCCAGACTGCTGAGCTGGTCATGTGCAGCTCGGTGTATAATCCACTACACCAGCGGTGCTCAACCTGTGGGTAGTGACTTTGCGGGTAGAATGACCCTTTCATAGGAATCACCCACCCGATTGATAACAGAGCAAAATTAGTTATGAAGTAACAACGAAAATAACCACCACAGCATGGGGCACTGTATTAAAGGGCTGCAGCAATGGGAAGGTTTAAAACCACTGCTGTGCACCATCAGGGCCTCCTGAGCCTTGCCAGGGCGCCTTTAAAGCCCAGTTCAAACTGCAGCTTGTAAAGGAGTCGGTGAGATCAGTTAGAGCCAGTATACAGAGGTCAACTCCGAACACCAGGGTGACTGTTTGGGGATTCCAAAGGGTGGAGCTTATCCCTTTAGAAGGGCATCGTGTTTAGTAAAGTACAGGATCACCATAAAATAGAAGAAAATCTTCAACAAAATGGATTGACAACATCAATCCATTGATGAATGGCTGCAACAGTGGTATCAGAAAACCTCAGAGTGTTGATGGCACCTGACACCACCAATCTTGACAGATTTTCTGACAGGGTACAGGATCATCACAAGACTTATTAGGATGATTTTCTTTTAGAAAATTGAAAGCTGCGTTAGTGAGAAAAGTTCAGAAAAATCGATATCAAGAATTGTTTTTCTATGAATGTTATGCACATTTGCTCATTCTTTGAACATAAGCAAAGGCTGTTCTATGAGAAATTCATTGCGAAGCTGTCCCCTATCCACCCTAAAGTCCTCATTTTGCCATGTCAGACTTAACTCTTTTAACAACCAAAAGTCCAAAGAACATTTAAAAGAACACAAGTTGATATTTTTTTCTGGTGAATTCTACCAAATACTCAAGGAAGATAATAGTACTTTTTCTCAAAACAACTGAGGGAGGTGGCCTATAACCCAATTCAGTTTTTGTTGAGATTAACCTGATTGCCCTATCAACCAAAGACATAACCAGAGGTTGCACATGGAAATCCCTGGCAAAATTTAACTTGTTAGAATATAATATGTCATGACCAGAAGAAATGTATTCCAAGCAGGGACTGTAAGGTTGGTGTAACCTTTGAAAGACAATCTGTCATGAACTAAAGACCCTGTATGGTCTCAGGAGATGTAGACCAGCATCCATTGCTGTGAAAGACTCGGCCAACTGGTGGTAAAAAGCATTGTCTTCCTCCCGATCGGTTGAAGATCTGAGGAGGCAGGACACAGCTGTTCTCCAGTTGAGTCCTACTCGGGGGTTTGAGGTAGACTTGTGCCCGGCAGGGTCTTCACGCTTGCTGCATTGTCAGGCCTTGATCCCTGGTGCCTGCGTGCCGTTTGTCACTGAGTGCCAACCATTTGAGCACTTAGGTGGAAGAGACAAGGGTTTTGTGTACGTTGACATTTTACCTTGGGCTCTCTGGAAGCTGGCGGTGTCCTCCTATGTATATTCATGGGTTTTCTTATTTGCTTTAAAGGAGGTAGGATTTGGAATCTTAAATTAAGAAAAGAAACTTAGTCGCTTGTCACTGTTTCAGTCGCTGATGAATTTATTTTTGTTTTGGTGCATTGCCTTTGGTAAACAGGGCTTTATTATAAAGATAGTAAGAACTGTGACATAGGGGAGTACTTATATCTGCTATCTTTAACAGCGATTTTTTTCCTTCCATCTTCATGGCTTTATTATAATTTCCCTACCAAAGTAGATAATTTTTCTGTAGGGGGCTTTATTTGTGTATATGTTTACTCGATCTAAGGACTTCTGTTTCCTCCCCTTCTCTTCTGTGTTTAGGAAAACATCGAACCACTTCCTTTGTCATTCGGAGTTCTCAGTCCTAGTAAATCTTCAGTCTCTGAGGCGCTTCCAGGTACTGATATCTTATCAGTGCACTTGCCATTGTCAGTGTATGTATATATGGGGCTTATAAATCTCACTTTCACTTTTATTACAGCAATGCTTAAGTGGTTTTAAAAATCAAACTATGTAGAAAAGCTTACGAAGCCTTATACTCATGCTGCCATTTCACTTTCAGACTTCTTAAAGGTACCCCCATTTTTCAAGTTACTGTATAAGCTCCAGAGGTGCCCTCTTGATGCCTGGCCATCAACACGAAGTGGTTTTACGGTTTCCACAATCGAAGTGACATGATTATAAGGGTTTGGGTTTGGTTTTTTTTTTTAATCTGAAATGCCTTACCGACATTAGCATAGCAATTTTGACTCGAAATTTTGACTTCACAAGGTCTTGTTTTTTTTTTTTGGGGGGGGGGGCATCACTACCCTCTGGTGGTCGTAGGCGCTACCCAGTGCTGCTCCTGAGAGCCGCTGCTGGATTTGAACCGCCAAGCCCGCGGGCTGCAGTCCCGCAGTCAACCACTGACGCTACCGGGGCTCAGCCCGATCTGGGGTCTTTTTTTGACCTTGATTTCCCCCAACTCTCTTGATACACCAGGACCTGACTGGCATGCATCACGGGAGAAGCTCAGGATAGGAGCCATTTCGCATGTCTCTGAAATCCTTTAATAGTTTCACATCACCTGTAGGACACAAGCTCCGCATAGAATTCTAGAAATATCTTAAGTTACAACAGAAATTTGAGTCATGCATAATCTGTCAAGTTCCAAGGTCTATGGCCATAAACACATTGCACTGCTTTTATTTATTAAAATGATTAAATTAAGATTTTGCAAATTCCTATGAAATATTTTCACAGTCAGTCTAAAGCTCTTTATTGCCATTATGTAAAATGTAGCTTGGAGTATATGAGACATCAGCGGAAATGTCATGTGTTTGTTGTAATAAGATTTGTAACTTGTGAGATCAGCATTGAAATATGTTGTGATTGTGGAAAGTGGTAAACATGTCTGGGTATTCATTGTACTTACAGGTTTTAAAAATCTTGGTTCTCAAAATTGATTCCTCTTGGTAGTTAATTACATGTGTTTTGGTGTGATATGAAAAGCAAAGTATCTTAGTGTATTCCCAAAGTCAGTGGTGCAAATTAGAAGTTTCTTTGTTGGCTGCTTGAATTTTGCTTATATATTACCTATCAGGCACTGAGACCTCAAATCTCCAGGAGACCATGTCTTCCCACAATGTTGGCAGAATAACAAGGGCCGCTAACAGAAGAAGTGTATGTATTTGGCACTATGTATCTATTTTTAAGTATTGTAATATATTTTCTAGTTTCATTATCAAATAATAGGTAAAGTCTTGGTTTAATCAGTGCAATTAACAATGATTATTTTACCTGGCATATAACCCACGATAATGTCATTTTATGGATTTGATTTGCTTAATTCTAATAGAAAAAAAATTGCATAAAATATGCCACTAATAAAGTTTGTGTTGATGTGAAGATAATTTGTTTGAAAATGTGTTGAGGATGAATAGTTTATTTTATTTCAGAGTGAGATTCAGATTAGAGAATGTCATTACAGATCAGGGCATCGTTAGAGTGGGGGGTGTGGGTATATGTATATGTATATATGTATTTCTGTTTTTAACATTAGGGTTCAACTGTTGTGACTATAAATGAAAGTTCCTGTTAGATGCAGGTGTTTTGTTATTTGATAAAATAAAATGGAATTTTGTGTGTTGCATCATCGTGCACAAATATTCAAATATCTCTTATACCATCATAGCTTTTTTAACTAGTTAGGTTGGATAGCAAACCCAAATTTCAAACTTAGATCATGTCATCAGTTATCAGCAAATAGATGCCAAGTTGTAAATGCCTATAAATACTTGGTCTATAAGTAAATCAAGTAATTTGTAGGTTAATCCTTTATAACATAATTGGTAAAATAGACGTGATATTAGAGCCATTATTTTTCAAAGGTCAGAAATAGGTAATGGTCATTGTTTGCCTAAGATACTTCTAATGGAATTTGTGGGTTAAGAAGAAATGGAATGTAAATTGGTAGGAGCACCTTGGGAGAAAACACAAAATTGAGGGATAGACATTAAACTAACTGCTTCTGCTTTGTATTATATCCTTATAGCAATTGACTAGCTTCATAGAGGAGACTGTTTGCAACTTAGTGAATCCAGAAGCCCAGCATTGTAAAGAAAAGAAAATTATTAGGAGAAAGTCTCAAGAAATTAAGCAAACCAACAAAGCACTTCCTAAAAATCGTGTAAGTATATGTTGTAAAGATAGAAGAAATTAAGTGATTTCTTTCGTTCTGCTGTATAATTAGAACAGGAACAGCATGAAAATAGAATGTTTTCCTAATTCTCCTAATTAACACTGGGCCAAGATTATTAACTATTATCCTCTGATAGTGTTGAAAGGGGCATGAGGTTATATTCTGAACTATTAATTGCTTGAGACATCTTTTTGTTGCTTACACCTAACATAGTATGTAGTAGTTTCTCCAGTAAACATTTGACTCTTCTCTCTGAGTCATGTCTAATCTGAGTAAGCTCTTACTCTCAAGTGAGGGATCCTCTGATATTTTAGACAGAGCTGAATGTACCGTCTGCTACTGATAGGACTGCTCTTCTGCCAGTCTGACTTATTTCCCTCGCTTAATAACTTGCTGACTGGTCCTCACCACTTCAAGGCCACCATCAACACCAGTTGATGGGTAACCAGTCCAACACCAGTTCCTGGGCCCACTTCACTGCAATACTCTGGACCTCCATTTCTACTTACTCATTTCCTCTGCCATGCCAGGCAGTGCTGCTGTCCCACCCTCCCGTTCCCAGACCTGAGACTGCTACTCTCCCAGCTTTCTCACTCCTTTACTCGTGGTTTGGTTTGTACTCTCTGTGGCCCCTGCATTTACTCTCAGATCTTTAAAACCAAACTGCAGTCGAGTTGATGTGGACTCACTGATGTGGACGCATAGCGTTCTAGGACAGGGTAGAAGTGCCCTTTGGGTTTCTGAGACTCTTTAAGGGGCTAGAAAGCCCCATCTCTCTACCAAAGAGCGACTGGTGGTTTCAAACTGCTGACCTTTCCAATGAGGAACCACTGCTCTACCAGGGCTCCTCTCAAGCCCTTAGATACATCTTAATTTCATATTTTTACCAGTCTATCCCAAACTGTATGAATTGTTTTCAGCAACTCCTGTACTAGTATCAATTCTCAATTCTTTAAAAAATTTTTTTCATTCCCCTCTTTATCCTTCTAGAGCAATTTCCACTCCTAGAATCTGACCATTAACCTCTCCCCGTTCAACCTTGCCACTGGAGAGACACAGGTATTACTGCATGACAAGTCTCTCTCCACTGATTGACCACTTCATTATAATTATTTTTACTAAGATATGTTATCCAAAGTTGTACTCTTCTTGTAAACTGTTCTCAAAATGGTTTCACTGGAAGTATAGTTAATGACTCACAGTTTTTCCTGCTCTGTAAGCTTATGTACACCTGTCTACTTGACATCTTTTCATAAGTTTATCCTGTAACCCAAACCAAACCCACTGTTGAGGCGATTTGACTCCTCGTGGCTTTACAGAGCACGGCAGAAGTTCCTTATAGGCTTCTCCTGCTGTGTGTGATCTTGACAGAGGTTGACTGCCACCCCTCTCTTGCTGTGTAAGTTAGCAGCTGAGCAGTTCAACATTGTACTGCTAGGGCTCTTTTAAACCCAGCTCCTCAAAATCAGCCCATTCCAAGCCAGACTCAGAGGCCCCTCCCCCCCCACATACCCACATAATTCCTTCCGTCATCTCCCTTCTGTATGAAACAAAAATTGCTGTTTTTCTCCCCCTTGGTTGAGAGGCACAAAACATCCACAAGTCCTAAAAGCCAGAAGCCACTATCTCTTCCTAATCCAGAACCCTTTAAAGTCACATAATACCTGTGATAAAATAATGAAAGATTCTCTTCCTGAAAAGAAAATGTACAAATTAACATATATATATATATGTGTGTGTGTGTGTGTGTGTATATATATACCTTTAAATTATTGCATTAAAAGTGGGTTCCTGACTGCAGCCCCCGGGCTTGGCAGTTCAAATCCAGCGGCGGCTCTCAGGAGCAGCACTGGGTAGCGCCCACGACCACTGGAGGCAGTGATGCCCTCCCCCCAAAAAATGGGTTCCTGGCCTGAACCCCGGTGTTGTAAGTGGTTGAGTGCAGGACTGCGGCCTGCGGGCTTAGCGGTTCAAATCCAGCGGTGGCTCTCGGGAGCAGCGCTAGGTAGCTCCCACGACCACCAGAGGGCAGTGATGCCCAAAAAACAAAACAAAAAATGGGTTCCTTCATGTATCGACTGTTTAAAAAAAACACACACGCTAAAACACTGTGAAGAATGTGCTCTTGTTTCTTCATATGTAAAATCAGTGACCAGAAAGTTCAGGAAGTGTTGAGCTTTTAAATTTTGCTCCCACTCCTCCCAGGTTGATTTAATGAAAGCAATAGGTTTCGAATAGCAAAGTGGAGAAAGGGAGTGAGATGGGGTATTAAGCAACAGCCTTCACTGAGTTTCTAGAAGACCAAGCAGATGGGAGTGTGTTGACAGATAAAAGAGGTGGAAAGATTTACAGCTCAGAATGTGCTAGGAGGGAGCTAAGAGGAGCTGGGAACCGCCAGCCTGCTTACGGGAATCCCAGGAGGCGCTGGGCCAGAATTGGCAGGTACAATGGATTGTGAGAGTGAGAAGTGGTCCTGAGAAACAGAGAGTAATTGAAGCCCTATATATGGAACAATTTGCACCAATTGGCACCCCTTCCTTCCTCTCCTACTCTGATGCTCAGAACAGATGTTGTCATCTAGATTAAAGCCCTCATTGTCACTTTTGGAAAGCCCCACAGCCTGGCCAACCAGCCCTTTCTTGCCTGGCAGTGGACACGCCCCTTTCTGCCCTGGCTTGGCTGCAGAGTTCCCAGTTACTGAGTTCTGGCAGGAAACCCACCCCAACCTGGCTCCTCTCTGATACAGGATTAGGATAAGGTAGCCAGTAGCAGGTAAGAGAAAGGGCCAATGTCAATAAATGGAAAAGCTCACCCTAGAGTGTGATTTGGGTAATGTCGGGAAACCTGATCAAATTAAGGTTGCAACTGTTTTGTTATTAGCAGACTTTAGGCAGATCTTTGTAAAGCTGAGAAGGGAATCTAAAACTTAATAGTTGCACTGGAGAAAAACTTCCTTCAAAGTGATGGCCCACCCCATGTCCCACCCTCCCACAAGTACACCCAAAAAAAGATTGAAAATGTGTAGCAAACTTCCTCCAAAAGGAGAAAGTAAAATAGAAGATGAGCACAAAGATTATTTTAAAGATTTTCCTGGGACTGAGCCCCGGTGGCGTAGTGGTTGTACGCGGGACTGCGGCCCACTGGGATGGAGATTCAATTCCAGCTCACAGGAGCAAAGACTGGGCCTCCTACTCCCACCACCTGAGGGCAGTGATGCCTTAAAAAAAATAAAAAATAAAAAAAAGATTTTCCCAAATGGAAGAAAGTTATTTTTCATGGTTAGCACATTTTATGTAAATTTCATTATACATCTTTTTCTTTGACGTTTGTGCTTTCATTCATATTTATTGAGTAGCCACATAAGTGTCATCGCCTTTGTGTAAGATGATGGGGAGATCCCCTTCAAGAAAATATTTTTAAAATCGTGTTTAAGGGTTTTTTTTTCTCTTCTTTAATCCACATGAATGAGAAACCTCTTTTAGATGGATATGGCGACATTGACCATACCAAACCAAAACAAAAAAAAAAACCCACCACTGACTCCTGCCATGTCTATTCTGACGCATTGATTTGAGGGGACAGAGTCGATGAGTTTCCAAGGCTGTAACTCTTCATGGGCTGTTTCATCTTTCTGGTGGCTGTTGGATTTACACGGCCAAGCCCTTGGTTAGCAGCTGAGCACTTTAACGGTTGTGTCACAAGAGCAACAGTTCTCAACCTGTGGGTCGTGACCCCTTTGGGAGTGCAATGACCCTTTCACAGGGCTCGCCCGATTCATAACCGTAGCAAAATGACATTTATGAAGTAGCTACAAAAATAATGTTCTGGTTGAGAGGTCCCCACAGCAGGAGGAACTGTACTAAAGGGTCATGGCATTAGGAAGGTTGAGAACCACGGCACTAGAGCTTCTTCAACCCACTTCTCATATGTGAACTTGCTAATCCTCACAACAGCTGTGGGGAGGTAATGGGCTACGGTTACTCCCATTTCACAGTGTGTCACGTGAGGTACAGGGTGGTGACTGGCCTAAGATGCTGAAGCAGCTAAGGAGAAATGAGATGTGAACTCAAGACATTCCCAACCGGAGTCTGGATTTTGTTTTTTAACTCATCTGTGAATACCAAGTAAAAGATTTTTCTTTTCTCTTAAATTTCCATGTCTGTTGGCTAAGTCAGCATTTTCTTGGCTGTTCTATGAAAAACATTTCATGGAAAAATAATTATGTAACCCAGCATTTCCCTACTGTGTATACTGAGGACTTATTTATACTGAGAACTTCTCAGAGATTTAATGTACACTGTAAATTATCAAGAGAATCATTCATCTTGTGCAGTCTAAAATTACTTTCCCATGGAATTCTGTTTTGTTTTACAAAATACAGCGATCTCTGGGAACACATAGGTCTGTGCCCCTTCTGTCACCCTGAGTGTCACTCACGTAACCACTATTAGTTTCTCCAGCTCTTCCATGAGCCACCCTTACTGTAAGATCAAATGTTGTTCACTCCATTAATCGCCCTTCAGTGGTCTTTCAGTTTTAAGGTTCACACATGTTGCACACAAGGATCCACTTGGCCAAACCCCTGTCATGAATCTTCTACTTGATTTGTTAAAGCTCATTTCCACCTATTTTAAAATTTTTAGACATACATGTAACAACTAGCCAATTCAAAATTTTCCAGGTATACAATTCCTGGCATCATTTTTGTTAAGCATTTCTGTGCAACCGTCACCAATATTCTTGGCCAAAATTCCTGACGTCCAAATCAAAAAAATCACTGCTTCTGAAGCAATGGCTTCTGCTTTCCCCTCCTCTCCACCCCTCATAACCACCACGATACTTTGATCTGTCCGTATTTTCCTCTCCCTCCTAATTCACATAAATAACACCAGCTAGAATCTTTCCTTCTGTGATTGACAGGCTCTCTGGTGGCACTGGCACATCAGCACTGGACTGCCAACCAACGGGTTGGTGTTTCCAACCACCAGCAGGTCCGTGGGGAGAGTGAGACTGCGCTCCTGTAGAGATGACCACCTTGGGAGCCCCGTAGGCTCTGGGTCGTAATCGGCTCGATGGTTTTGTGATCCACTGATTTCACCCAGCATAGTGTTTTCGAGGTTTTTCCACATTGTAGTACGCGTTAGGACTTCATTTCTCTTTATGGCTGAGCAGGGTTCCATGTTCTCTAGCAGGTTCTGTTTTGTTTATCCATTCATTCTTTGCTAGACATTGAGATTGTTTGAACCTTTTTTCGAATGTGAATGGTGTTGCATGGAGCATGAGCGTGCATGTGCCATGCCATAATTGTTGTCTTCCCTTGGAAATATACTGGTCCCTGTTGACTTAATGTCCTTGCAGTTTTGTTTTCTTTTGTTCATTCTGAACAATGTGTGAAATCAGTATGGGTTCTTTACATTCACACGAAAGTGTAAATGGCAGCGAGTTTAGAGTTGGTTTATTAGTTTCCTTCCAACTTTGTCCCCTGGTTCAAGTTACCATCCAGTCACTCAACCTGAGTCTTTCCGTTTGAACTTTGCTGTTGGACAAACACTGCCCTTTGGTCTCCTAAGGTCGATTGTTCTGAGGAACATGAGCACGTTCCCCATGGTTTTGCTCTTCATTTTATTGAACTTTCGGTTGATTGCCTAAAAGGTGATATTTTGGAGAAGGGTTAGTTCCAGATTTTAGTGTCTAAACTCTGGTGTGTTTCATGATTGCGAATTTTTTTTCTTTTTACATTTTTCTTCCACTCTATACAGAACTTTATATTGTGACCCCCAACAGAACAATCTGTAGTGGTAGCTGGGCAGACACCGTCCAGTTATTCTGTTGACATTGCTATTTTAAAATTATTTAAAAAATTTTTTGTTTCGTTTAAATCACCTCAACTAATTTTGTGTTTGCGTCCATGTTTCCACTTATGCCACACCTATTTTTCCTTTAGATGAAGAGAAAATAATCACATAGCATTCCATTCTAACAGAGAGCCCTTCTAGGTTAATTTTGAGTCACTATCACTGTCCTGGGGATAAATCTCATTCTGTCTTAAGTCTGTCTGACTGTCTATCACCCAGTTTTTATCCTTCACCTAACTGGTGCTTATTTTTCACTTAGTAAATTTTTGTAAAACTAACTAGTCAAGTTTTTTTCTGTGGTTGATGATGAGAGGTCCTGTTGGAGAAAAAGGATTGCACATGGTGTGGCATCTTTCTCAGTCACGTGTGTTTGGATATATTTCCTCAGGTCTTCAAAGGTGGCAGGAGAAAGAAAAGAAAGGGGAAACAGCAGAGTGCCAAGAAGTCTTTATATGGGGACAGGGAGACTGCATCTAAGAAACCTCTCCTGAGTCCCATCCCGGAGATGCCCGAGACCTTGGAGGTGATGCCTGTGGTTCCAGAAGGCCAGAGGAGGTGTGCAGGTATGTTGTTCGGATATCTGTACTTTATCTCTTCTCTGTTCTCTGTGTGTTGCCATTTCCTCCTTCTCTCCCCTTCCCTCCCCTTGGTCTCTTTCTCTATTTTACCCATTCACTATGTAACACGTACACAACTGAAAATAGCTTTTCCTCATATTCCCCTGAGAATTTTAAGAAAACAGAATCCTTTAAGAATGCAATAGGTTGGAAATGTATGTGGCAACATGTGCAAATGTGCTTGATACACATGATGTACTGAATGTTATAGCTGTAAGAGCCCCCAATAAAATTATTTTTTTTTTAAAAAGGATGCAATAGGTTCTAACTGTCACCTTACCTTAACTCCCCTACAACGCTGCTCAGCGCAGTCTAACCTACTGCCACGGCGTTCACGCTGCCTCCTAGGAACCCCGTGGGTCACAGGATTTCTGAGGCTGTACATCTTTATCGGAGATCAAGCTCCGTGGTGTAAGAATTTGATAGGAACTCTGAATCTTCTTAGAGTAGCTTCTTCACAAGAGTTTGTATATAATTTCAGAGGACTCTTCTTTTCTGTTCATTCTGTTTTCTTTTACTCTCTAAAGCGTTTTGTTAAAGTGAATACTATTTGGTGGTCTATCATTAAAAGCCAAGGAGACGGTGCTTAGTGTTAGAGCCATTTTTTGCACATTAGAACAGAAAAAAAAAATTTTTTTTTTTTTTTTTTTGCTATCACTGCCCTCTAGTGCGGGTGGGAGGGCCAGCCTTGCTCCTGGAGAGCTGCTGCTGAATTTGAACCACCACGCCAGTGGGCCGTAGTCCCGCACTCAACCACTATGCCACTGGGGCTCAGCCTTAGAACAAAAATTTAAGGACAACACAAGTTGGCACAATTAAGCACCTCCCAGGAATAAAATTTATACATTGAACCTGATCTTCAAAGTGTTGTTTTACAGGGAAAATGGAGTCATCTGGATTTTGGTAGATGAGTTGGAATTGCTTCTAATGTGAAATGCCAGAGTTTTAAATAAATTCTGTCAAAAATATTGCTGCATGTCCCTTTGGTGTGTTAATTTTATATTGAAGCATTAAAAAAAAATAGCTGTCTTTGTCAGTCAACATATATTTAGAGCCCACAATTTTATTGGCAAAAAACCATATAGGGCTTATAATAGATTCAAGATGAAATCGGTACATGCCAATGTAGCGCCTTGGCTTCTACCTACAGATATGGATTCGGCTTGCCTTTTTGCGGGGCTCGGGAGCATCACTGCCCTCTGGTGGTGGGAATAGGAGGCCCAGCCTTTGCTCCTGTGGAGCCGCTGCTAGAATTGAACCTCCATCCCAGTGGGCCGCAGTCCTGCGCACAACCGCTGCACCACCGGGGCTCAGCCCCTTGGCTTGTCTTCTTCAGGGAGAAAAGAGATTAAATAGCTAAACCAACCAGCGCAACATACACAGCCACATGCGCTCTTCTCCAGTCCTTGGCACCAACAGCGGCACTACTCTGGGATGGCTTGAGCAAGGGGTCGAAGTAAGACCTGCTTCTCCGTAAAATGATTTATCTCTGTGGTCCTCCTTTCTAGGCGTGTTACACTTCTTCCACCTGCTTTTATGCATTTCTATTATCTAGGGTTTCAGAATGGTTCGATTGAACCCTTGCTGAGGACTTGCCTTTTCCCCAGACCTCCTGAGTCAGAATCTACACTCCTCTGATGATTCTTATTTATGTATGAATTACCTTTCTGCTTTCTTGAGAATAAAAACTCTTTTATATCCCCAAATCCTAACTAAGTTTTTCAGTGGCTGTTTGTAGAATGACTGATAGTAATTGCCCCTCTTCCATTCTATTACAGAATCTCTTTTTAAAAGCACCCGAAGCATCTTTTTTAAAGCGGTTCTGCTTTTTCCTTTCTCTTTTTCTCTCCCTCCCTGTATCTTTTTTCCTTTTTTAGTGTGTAAATGAAGGCTATATTTTCATGCAATTAATTTTTTTCATGTGACCATTGCACATAATTTTAAAAGTTGTAGAAAGCACTCAACTAAAATGTTAGTTGATTGGCTTAAGACCTTTTTATAGTCATTTGAATGGCCGATCAAAAACTTCATCTAGGTCAGCAAGAGAGATAACATCTCATAGTATTACGAAGCCTGGATTAATAGACTGTGGTAAAGTAATGATCTACATGTTGGACTTCTGATTTCAAGGTCAGCAGTTTGAATCCATTAGCTGTTCCCAGGGAAAAAAATGAGGCTGTCTGCTCCCATAAAGCCGTACATCCTGGGAAACCCTTTATAGGGGTTCTCTGAGTCAGAAGTGAGTCGATAGCAGAGGGATGTTTGGTTTGGGGACTGATCTTACAAACCTTGGACACATGATGTTTCCTTTCACCTATGGCGTGGCATGGTGTGCCAGAAACACCTGATGCCGCAGACTACACGGGCACCTCTTCCTGGGGCTTGCCTTTTAGTCAGAGATTGAGAAGGGAAGGAATTTATAGGACATTAAAACAAGCAGCTCTATCGGGGAGTTTCTGGTCACTTTTTTACTTGAAGCACAAGACCGGAGTGACTTTTGGCATGCTCGTTTAGCTTCTCAGGTCCCTTAGAGATTCCTCACTTCTACATAATAAGGGGGTCCATTGAGGGAAAAGTTTCAGAGACACAATGGTGCCCATGTCAGTACTTTGTTTCTTGGGATAAGGGGAATGTACCAACTTCAAACTAAATGACCTTGAGTAAGGAGTACTCCAACAGAGCAAAACAACTTATGATATTCCCATTTTCATGGTCCCAGATTAGCTGCTTCCTTAATTCATGTGTGGATACCTACTTTCTTAACCCGTGAATTGGAGCAGATGCATGAAACATTTCTAAGGCTTAGGAATTTTGAAAACTTTAAACATAGAATACAACAGGGCACAATTATGAACCAGCTTGATTTGCTGCAGTTTATTTATTATTGCTTTTTAATTAGATAGGAACTTATTTACATTCCCACAGGTAATCTCAGCTCAAATGGCAAACCTGACGGCGTGCTGGGGCTTCCTCAGCGTCTCACTGAACAGATCTCAGAAGACATGTGCTTGAATCAGAACTTTGCGAAGTGTGACGCGCCTGGATTCTGCAACTCCCACCAAAAAAGTACCTTCAGAAATACTTTCGTGCTTGACATTGCTGCTTTTGATCAAGATTCAAATATATACACCAGGGAAGTTAAAGAAAATATTCCAAAAGCAGAAAGACAGTTGGAAAGTGAAAATGAACTAAAAAAAGCTGAGCCTGAGATTGAAGAATGCATTGTCTCTCATATCCCCAAACTGGATTTGATCCTGCAATCCCAGGAGTTGGCTGCTGCTGGCCAAAATGTGGAAACCCATGATCAGATCTCGAAAATACCCAAAGATAAGAGCACAGAGTATGAAAAATGGGCAGATCTCCTCGTAGCTGTCGAGGAAAATGGTGCATCCAGTCACTTGGTGCCTGACTCACTGCAGGATGTCTTCATGGAAGATGTGAAAGAAACTGAAGGTCAAAGTGAGGATCTGGGAAGAAAATCTTCAGACGCAAATAGTGAGCTGACTTGTAAAGGAAAGAAGCAGAGAAGGCGCTCCATGTGTTATCCTCACAGTCAGAGGGTGCGATTGGGAAGCGATGGAAATCATGAAAATGCCAACAGAGTGGGCAGCCGTGTGGGAATCACCTTAGAAAATTCTGAACTATGCCAAGAGCTGTCCGATGCCATAGAGCAAGCCTTGAAGAGACCCCCTGCTGAAACAAGAGTGAGGCGCAGCACCAGGCTCCACACGGATTTGGGAGACGAAGGGCTTACATGGGTTTCGCTGCCAGCAGGGCTTCCAGGTACCTGTCCTCAGAAAACGAAAAGGAGATCAGTCTGTACACTTGACAGCAGGGGCTTTGAGAACGTGTCTGCCAGAAAAGAAACTGCGGCTTCCGGTAAAAAGCCAGGCCCCTGGTCCTCCACAGCCGATAAAGAAAGCAGGGAGGGCCTCGCTGCTCACCCTACTGGTACCCTTGGGAAGAGGAGGGTGAGCTTTTGCTCATCTTTCCTTGCAAATGCAAAAACTCCCGCTCAACCAGCACACTGCCAAAGAAGACCCTTTCTCCACCCGAAAGAAAAAAGCTCTCTGACTTTGAAAGAGTTGGCTATATTAAAGAACTAACGCAATAACTGCAGGTTATTTGGCAAGAGAGAAGGCTGCCATCCATGCTTAAGAGAGCCTTTCATTCTCAGTCCTATTTGTTCAACTTAAGTGTTTTAAAGTTTTCGTGTAAATAAAATCATTTGGATTTAACCTAATTTTAAGTAGAAATATACGAATTTCTTCATCCAAAAAGAAAATGCTCTACTATTAGTATGTGCTCCACCCTATGGCCAATTCCTTTTTAGTGTTTTGCTAAGAAAAGGTTTTTGGTGGTTTTATTTCCTTAGTACTATGTTTCTTAATTTTTATTTTACCTGAATATGTGTTTATCATGCACTCGTTTAGAAAGCCTCTGTTGGGCAAAGGATCTTTTAGAATTACAAGTATTTTTCTGGATAAGAAAAAAATTTGAAGGCAAATCGATAAACTATGAAAACTGAAGGTGAGATAATCTTGAAGGTTGAAAGAAAATACAGTAATATGTGTTTTTATTTTAAAATAAAAAAATGCTGGTTAACAAAGCCCACATGGATGAAGCACACCAGCGTGTGGTCCATGAGTTGTCAAAGGGATCATTATTCAGGGTTTAAGAACTAAAAGCATGCTCACTTCCTGATATGATCACTGATGACAAATGTGTGCACAAGTAAATGTGGTGAAGAAAGCTGGTGGTACCTGGCTATAAAAAGATATAGCGTCTGGGGTCTTAAAGGCTTGAGTAAACAAGCGGCCATCCACCTCAGAAGCAACAAAGCCCACATAGAAGAAGCACACCAGCCTTCGTGACCACAAGGTGTTGAAGGGGTCCAGTGTAGGCATCAAAGAAATAAAATTATATCTTTATAAATAGGGGGGAGTACAGATTGGTGACCCAAAGCCCATCAATAGGTGAAGCGACATCCTCTTACAGAGGGGTTACAGGGAGGAGATGAACCAGTTAAAGTTCAGTGTAGTAACAATGAAATATGCATCTTTCCTCTAGTTCTCAAATGCTTCCTCCCACCCACTAACAGGCTCCCGGTTCTACCAGACAAGTCCGATTAGAACAGGGGATGCACACTGGAGTCAAAAACATGGGGAATTTAGTATAGCTATTCCATCAGGATGATTGATAAGAGTGGTGATAATGGGAGGGTGGTGGGATGGTGGAGTAGAAAGGGGAACTACGTATAACCTCTCTGGGGGCATGGCCAATAGGGAAGTGAATGAAGGGACACATTGGACAGTGTATGATATGAAATAGCAATTTGTAAATTATTAAAGATTCATGGGGATAGGGAGGAAGGGAAATATGGGGAGATGGAACAGGGAACCTAGGTGGAGGGAGGATGTTTTGAGAGTGATGATGGCAACAAGTGTGCAAATGAGATAGGCATACAATTGATGTATGTATGGGTCGTGAGGGGAGGTGTGTGAGTACCCAATAAAATGATTTTAAGAAAGGGGGGAGGGGAAAGAGGAGCTTTTTATTTTTTTTTTAAGAGGAGCTTATACCAAGGGCTCAAGTGGAAAATGTTTGGAAATATATGTGGCAACATGTGCAAATGTGCTTGATAAGGATGATGTACTGAATGTTATAATAGTTGTAAGAGCCCCCAATTAAAAAGAAAAAAGCCCCCAATGAAATTATTTTTTAAAAAATGCTGGTTAAAATTTTAACAGTATGCAACAAATTAAGAGAAGCATGGATGACTTGCTTTATCAGCATTTATTAAATCATTTTAGTGAGGACTTGTACAACTCTTATAAGTAACTCTATTGTTAAAGCATCATTTCCTCCCAAAAGAGTTCTGAATGTATGCTATGAGTGAGGACTTAGATATTGGTGAAAATGTAACAATTTTGTATGGTGATTAAGCTCTCAGATTATTTAAGTTAGTCATGGGTAACTAAGCATTCAATTCATAGTCTCTCAAAAGAGAATACCAGAAAGTCACTGGAAGGAAACTTAGAAAGCAAACATAGAAGATAGTGGCTAGTCCCTGGTTTCTTTTTTTTTAATGGTGTTTTTAAGCCAGGCGTATTTTTATTTCAAGATATCGCACTTCTTTCATAATAACCAAGATCACTTATTTCCACTTCTCTAAAGTAACTCCAATACTTATTTTGGTGAGAGCTCTTTGGAAGTTGAAATTGCTATATATCTTCAACTTTTGAATGTGCATAAATCATTGTATCATTAAGCAGTTGTCTTTGAAATCCTTTAAATCATCAAACTCTCCCTCTCCCTGATAGCAGAAACATGTTAACAAATAGAGCCCCCTATAAATAACACAACAGGGAAGAAAGCCCCTGCTGAGTGGCCCATTTTCCCCTCTTTAGATAGAGACTATTTGTTACCTTCTTGGCACCAGTAGGTCTGGAACTCCTGCTGCTTAAGACTAATGTATTTTACATTACCACTCCAAGCGATCCCCGATTTCTTCACTGAAGGGTGGATTGTTTAAAAGACTTCTTTTATCTTTGCACGTAAATTATTTATGGACTCTTCCTCCACCTCTTGGTTGGCAAGTCTATGTCACTGAAAACAAACCAAAAAACAAAAGCGGACTTAACTTGTGAACTTTTAGTTCACAGCATTAAGAAGAAAAGAGAAAATGGAAGGCTAAAGTGCCTGTATTTACCTACTTTAACACGAAAGCTAAAAAATAAAAAGAAGCACTCATAGTTTGTTCCTCTCCCCTTTAATTCTATATGGCAAAATAAGACGTCAAAGTACATGCCAACGATGAGAAGCATTTGATCTGTGGGTTTGGTGTGATTGCCATAAAGTGTTAGCTATAAAGTATCTGTGTAGCTAAAAACAGATTACACTCTGTTGGTTTCAAAATGTTTATCAATATTTTGTTGGTCTCTGCAGATAATACCTGGGCATTTACGAACTGGTCAGTAGTTGGTTTTCATTAGTCTTTAAACCAAAAACGACTTCAAAATAATGGTATCCAATTTTTTTTTTAACTGCAGTAACCTCTGGCATTTTGCTGTACCAGACTTTTTATGCTGGTGTAGATTCTTACTTGTTCCAGAAGATGGCAGCAAGACATCTGAAGTTTTCCCCTCCTGTGTTGTCCGAAAGTCAGGACAACTCCTAAGCGTTTCATGTGCTTCCTTTGACTAGTTGTGAAAATGTACACCTTGAAGTGGGCAAATGTCTCTGGGCTCCGGTAACCAATAGCAGTCAAGTCATAAAGGATGCGCATAATCTCAACTGGAGTTCCTTCTTGCTGTCATTGTTTGTTTCCTAGAGGTGAGGGTTGGAAGACCAGAACTGTAGATGTAGAAATTTTGGCAACTTCACTCTGCACTGTCCTCTCTTCAGTGTTCTACGTATAAATACTGCGAACAGCTAGTTTATATCTTCAGACCTGTGTTTGCATAGAGGTTTTGTTGCTTTTAAATGGCATCACTGTCTTTGCCATTCTACAACTTGAATTTGTTATTATCCAGTAAGATGTCAGGAATACCCTTTAATCTTTCTATGGAGTATAATCTGTTACTTTAGTTCTTAACCTCTGCATACAATTCTGTGACCTAGATAGCTGTAATTTAGTTGACCATTTCCTTAAGATGCTCCTTGTCTCCAGTTTGCTATGGAAAAGTATGCCCATGGAGCTCGAGAGACATTATCTATAGGATCAATTCTTTGGAAATGATATGGTTATTCTGTACCTGACACCTCACTTACCTGGAAACTCCCACTGAAAGACTCCTGTGTGAGGTTTGCTGAAGTATAAATTGACCCAAAATAGGACTTTAACCTTTTAAGTGTATGGTTTATATTGGGCAAACACACACACACACTCCACAACTAACAGCACAGTCAAGCTGTAAAACATTTGCATCATCTCAAAAGCTCATGCAGTCAAATCCCTCTCCTCCACCTGCAGCCACTGATAGGATTTCTATGCACATGGTCCTACCATTTCTAGAATGCCATATAACTCAGTCTAAGGCTTCAAGTATGCTTACATGGTCTAAATATTTGATTCCTGTTTGACAGCTGAGTAGTGTTCCATTTAATGATTATATCACAATTGTTTTTATTCATTCACCAATTACAGATATTTAGATTTTTTTCATTATGAATAAAGCTGTAAGCATTCACATTGATTCACTTTTGTAAGGAAGCAAACGTTTTCATTTAGGCTGGATAAATATATAGGATTGAAATCATTGGCTTGTATGTTGTATGGTAGCTATCAGAGGGTACCCCTAAAAAACTTTTTTCCCAAAGCTATGTATTTGATTTTTTTTTTTAAACAATCTTAACTGCTAAGAATCTTTCCATTACACTTAATTCATTTGTCAAATCTTTGATTGCATTCTTGGGAACAATGTTTCAAACTCATGTTTGGATGGCTGAAAGCACCTCCCCTGTTTGTTCCTTTTCTAGGTCTTCAAATCACTGTCCTTTCATGTCACTCTTCACTCACGGTAGCAAGATTGAGGAACAAGAGAAGCATGCTGGTTTGGGCCCCAAACTGGTGCACTGAGATGGCTGCCTGAGAACGTGCGTTGTGGTGGCAAAACCAATCCCCTGTGTGCCACAAATTGGGCCTTTTTTGTCACACACTGTTAAGCTATCTTTTCAGAATGTCTAAAGAGAAAGCTTGATTAACAGTCTGACCTGGTGGCTCAAACTCCAAATGCACTATGAGTCAACATTTTGGTCCCAGAAATAGATGTCCAGAACAAGGTTTTTCATCTGTAGATATTTGGCCATTTTTGAAACAAGAAAACCATGCATGCACAAGGTTTTCCCACAGTGCTATCTTTGTAAGCTGTGTTGAGCCTCAGTACAGTTTCTGTGACATTTTTCCCAAGCAAGAAACAAAATCTCAGTTTCATGCTGTTCTCTTACATTGGCCAACAAACAAGATTCAAATGAAACTGCTTTTAGAAAACAAATTCACTGGCCAGAGAGAACCTTCCCAGGCAATGCTACTGGGTGCACTAAATTCATCTAGTTGCTGGATGCTCACTTAACGGGGAAATGCATAACAATGAAAGCTCTGCTTGACCCAGCACAATTTTGTTGGGGTAGTGGTTGGCTGGGGGCTATCCCCACATATTTTAACATGGAAATTTACAAAATTTCCTCAAAATTGGCTACATTTTGCATTTCTACTAACAATATATTATTTTTTTCATATCTTCACCAACACCTGGGATTGATAATCATTTATTTTACCCTTGTTTTAGTAGTACTTATGGTTTTGATTTCTGATGATGTGATAATGTTGAACATCTTGTACCTATCTATTGCCATTGTTGTTCTTTGTTGAAGTGTCCATTCAAATCATCTCTTGTTCTTTTTTTTTTTTAATATTTTCTTGTTCTTATTGTTACTGAATTAAAAGAGTTCTTGTTTCATTTGGATACAAGTTCTTTATTGAATTTTCTTGAGTGTATTTTTCTCCAGGCTCTAGCTTATCTTTTTTTTTTTTGGGGGGGGGGGGAAGGGGGGGAGGCGCATCACTGCTCTCCGGTGGTGGGAGTAGGAGGTCCAGCCCCACTGCTGGAATTGAACCTCCGTCCCAGTGGGCCGCAGTCCCGCGCCCAACCACTACGCCACCGGGGCTCAGCCCTCTAGCTTATCTTTTATGTTTCCTTAGCAGTGCCACTTGAAGAACAGAGGGCTTTAATTTTTGTATCAATTTTATCCCCCCTTTTTAAATAATGGTTTATCTTTTTCATCCAAAGAAATTTATACTTTACTCATTCACAAAAGCTCTCTTGTGTTTTTCTCACAGAAGTCTAAATATAATCATTATTTTTAGGTCTGTGATCCATTTTGAAGTTTGACTCCACCTGGGGCTCCATGGGAAAAAGATGAGGCTTTCTGTGCCTATAAAGTTTTGGAACCCCACAAGGAGGAGATGAGCCAGTTAAGATACAGGGTAGTAGCAATGAAATATGCAACCTTCCTCTAGTTCCCAAATGCTGCCTCCCACCATCATGACCCCAATTCTACCACATAAATCCAGCTAGACCAGGAGGTGTACAGTGAAGTTGGAAACATGGGAAATTTAGGATAGATGATCCTTCAAGACTAGTAATAGGAGTGGTAATACCAGGAGGGTGGAAGAGAAAGGGAGAACCAACTTCAGGGATCTACACGTAGCCTCCTCTCTGGACAACAGGGAAGTAAGTGTTGGGGCACATTGGATAGTGTGAAACTGTATGAAACTAATGTATGAACTGTATGAAACTAATAATTTGTAAATTACTAAGGGTCCAAGGGGGCGGGAAGGAAGGGAAATATAGGGAGCTGATACTGGGGCCCTGGATGGAGGGAGGCTGTTTTTGAGAGTGATGATGGCAGTAAGTGTGTAAATGTGGCCTGCATACAATTGATGTTGGTATGGATTGTGATGGGAGTTGTATGAGCCCCCAATAAAATGATGCATTAAAAAAAAGGGAAGGAGAAGGAGGAGCTTATACCAAGGGCTCAAGTGGAAAATATTTCAAAATGAATATGGTAATATGTGTACAAGTATGCTTGATACAAATGATGTATTGAATGTTGTAAGAGCTATAAGAGCCCTCAATAAAATAATTGAAAAAAAAAAGTTTTGAAACCCCAAAGGCGTGACTACTCTGTCTGATGGGGTCACTATGAGTCAGACTTGTTGGGATGGCAATCTGACTGATGAAGAAATCTAGAGAAAACATTCATTTAAAACGACTACAGTTGTGAATTGTACATAGAAAGTTTTAAAGAAATTTTGAATTTGTTTTGCCACCGACTTCCTTCTAAGATGCCTGAAGATTTAACTCTGGGTTTGGGGTCCTCAATCATTGAGCAGAGATTAAGATAAAATTAAATTTGGGCTCCCACCTTCCAAATAGCATTTATTTTGAGTGTCATTTATTGGAAGATGATTGCAAAGCCCTGTCTCTCTAAGAAAACTCAACCCAATGCCATTGAGTCAATGTGGACTCAACTCATGTTTGTGCTATTGAGTCTTGACAGTTATGGTGACCCTGTATCTGAGGGGGTTTCAAAAAGTCTGTGGAAAGATGGAAGTAAGAGATAAGGAACTTTGCCCACTAACCCTTTGAAGCCTTGTTGCAGTGAAATGAAATGTTGCCCCAGCTGTGTGCCAAACTCCCAATCTTTGCCATGCTTGAGCCCAGTGTCAATCCATCTCTTGCATGCCTTCCCTAAGTTTGCAGTACTGTTCAGGATGGTTCCTTTTTGTATATTCTTTGATTAAAAAAAAACATTTTTAATTGAATTGTGATACACACTACAAGTAACAAACATGATCGCGTGGGTGAGAAGACTACTAACTACTGCCCTTCTCCGGACATATTTTTTTTCTAAGTCTTCAAGATTATCTTATCTTTCAAGTGGTGATGACCTAAATCAAAGATTTATTAGAAAGATTTTGGGAAATTATTGGGAAGCAGAAAAGTTTTGGAATTGCTCCTATTTTTGCATACTTTACACATTGTGTCACTTAAGTAATAAGGAAAATAATGAGCATGCATGTTAAAAACTCAAGGTTGCTGCATCTTCCAAGAAGTGATTTGAGAATCACAAAACTTTCATTAAGTTTCTTCCTTTTCTCCACAGCACCCAGATTGTTCAAAATGGTCTCTTTGGCATGCTCTGTGATACTGGTGAGCTGATTTTCCTGTGGAGGTCACCCTGGGCTAGCATTTAAAATGTTATGAGTTATTCTAAAAATAGTTAACTTATATAAAATTTTATTGCCCCAAATAGCAGTGTGTGAGATATTTTAAGCTTCAAAAATTAAAAATAACTATTACATCTAATAATTTCTTTGTCTACACGATTAAAAATGTGCTTGTTACCAACCCTATGGTAGTGTGTTTGCAAATGTTAAAGGTTTGCGATTGGCACTTAATTTTGACACTGAAAAAGAACTGAATTTCCTGACATCTTTGATCCTGGCTGGTAAGCAAGGAACTGAATGTCACTTTTTTGTTTTCTGTTTAGAGACATCACCACTAAATAGCATCAGGTGTTTGGAAAAAGTGCCTTCCAAATATCTGACTCAGAGGGTGGTGATTTTTTTTTTTTTCTGTTTAAAACTCAAAGCAAAGTTTTCTGGAGAAAATGAGTAAAGAGCTTTTTTCAGCTTAAGTCAGTTTAGTTCAGATGCCAGGCAATTGAATGCAAAATGCACAATTTTGTGCCTCACATTTGGACAAACACAATGTTTTCATTTTGGTAAAGTCTAATTGTTCTTAGCAGAGCAGTCACCCAAGGTAGCCAGGCTTTCCTTGTTTGAAATAGATGTGGGGAAAGAGGATTTCAGAAGTATTCCCGGACTCAAACCTGAGAAACCTGGTGTTGGTCTTGGGTGCTTTCCAGTGACCCTTTGACTCCCTTCTTCCTGCCCCCTGTGTAGATTTGGAACTGGGCGGCCATTTTTGTTTTTGGAAGGGAAAGGAGACAGATATAATGAATGACTTTTATTGTGCAATATTTCAAACTCTTGAATGCATTCGAATGGGATGGAAACGGTTCTGCCCTATGTCATAGCCAAAACAAACAAAGCATATTCCCCAAACCTGGATGTGTGTTTCTCTCAAACTGGCAATAGTCAGAGCTCCGCTCTCAAACAAGAATTTGGTTTGACAATTTTTAGCCCTCGTTCAACTGGATATTAGGAAAGGTCACAGCCAAAGCAAATACTGTGGGGAAATTAATCCACATATTTACAGCTTGCAGGTGGCATCTTTTCTTAAAAACTGGACTTTTGTTTGAAGGAATTGCATTTTTGGTAATACTCTTAGCGTCTTTTTAAATTTTAAATGAACTTCTCTGGTGATAGTAACTCCAAGTGAAAATAAACTGTAGAGGTCCCTGAAGGATGATAAATCACCGAATTTAAGCATTTAAACATTGTGGGACCACTAAGGATCTGGGAATTCCAGTAATATCAGACCTGGCAAATATGCAATAAGCTCTTCTATGCTCCCCATTGCCCCCCACCACACCCACCCAGTTTTCTCAGCATCAATGGCTTCTTTATGATGCAGTCTACCACACTGCTGACTGACTCCCACTGCCACCACCCGTGAGCTCCGGAGGTCTTTGCCACCCTTGGATCAGTGGGGACAAAACATTCTGCACAATCACGAAACTTCGTTTTACAGTGTTATGGGCTCCTTCATGTCCCTGTTAAATATATTACTGGCCACACTAGCACTCCATCCATAGCTAAGAGCCCCCTGGTGACACAGAGGTTAAGCACTAGACTGTTAACCGAAAGGTGGGGGGTTTGAGCCCACCATCCACTCTGTGAAAAGAAAGAGGTACCTGTTGACTTCTAAAAGCGTCACCAACTTGGAAACCCTCTGGGGCAATTCAATTCTGTCCTATAGACTTGCTGTGAGTTAACAGTCAATTCAATGGCAGTAGCTTGGGATTTTTTTGTTTCTTACTCATGACATTGGCTCTTGCTTTGTACCTGAACCAATTAAAAACCAGAAGCAAAAATTATATATTTTTTTTGGGGGGGCCATCATTGCTCTCCGGTGGTGGGAGTAGGAGGCCCAGCCCCACTGCTGGAATTGAACCTCTGTCCCAGTGGGCCGCAGTCCCACGCACAACCACTACGCCACCGGGGCTCAGCCCTGTTTTTTGCTTTTTTTTTTTTTTTCAAAAATTATAATGGTAATAAAGAGTTAAATCCACTTTAAAAAATCATTTTGGGGGCTCATGCAACTCTTATCACATTCAGCACATACATCTATTGCATGCAAGGCACATTTGTACATTTGTTGCTCTCATTCTCAAAACATCTTTCTACTTAAACCCTTGGTATTAGCTCCTCACATTTCCCCTCCCTTCCTCCTCCCTCATGAACCCTTGATCATTTATAAATTATTATTTTGTCATGTCATACACTGTCCAGTGTCTCCCTTCACTCACTTCCCTGTTGTCTGTACCCCAGGGAGGAGGTTATATGTAGATCGGTTCCCCCTTCCTACTCCACCCTCCCAGTGTCACCACTCTCCCCACTGGTCCTGAAGAAATCTTCTGTTCTGGATTTCCCATGTTTCTGGTTCCTATCTGTACTAGTGTACATCCCCTGATTTAGCCGGATTAAATCCACTTTTTAAAGTTCTGGGTTTTTTTCTCAGTTGCCAGAGTCACTCCTGTGTGTTGAAGAAGGAAACGGGTGTGTGTTTAAGAAGGAACCATCTCTCTCTCAGCATGGGAGTGCGGCCCGCTTGTTGAGCTCCTTGGCTCTCAGGCTGTCAGATGTGAATGGAAGGTTGAAGAGGGTTTGAGGAGGGGACTCTTGGAGAAAACATTGTAGTGAAATGATGTGGTCCTCTTCTCCTCCTCCTCCACTTCCTCCTTCTTCCCTTCTAAAAAACAGCAAGGGGGACTTGTTTCCCTAAGGTCAGAGAGAATTCCTGTCCCCTGAGAGGGGAGGAACTGAGAGAACTGTCTATAGAGGAAGACTGTCTACCTTCTTCCTGGTCCTGATCCCACACTGTACCTCCATAAGTCACCCAGCAGTAAGAAGGCTCCGTGAGTTCTGCGTGGATACAGCAATGGACTCTTGAACACAGAAGAAGTAGAGAGTGCCATGGGGAGGATGGTTGGGGTCCGAGTTAGGTTTTAAAAAGGGTTGAAGAATGGAAATGGAGTCTGGGTTCCACCTCTTGGTTCACACGACCCTTCTTGACGTTAGCATACACTATTACTTCTTGAGCTAGAAGGAGGAGCCCTAGGGATGCAGAGGGGTATGTGTTAGGCTGCTGGCCACAAGCTGATAAGTTCAAAACCCCTCGTTGCTCTGTGGAGGAAACATGACATTTTCTACTCCGTTCAAAAGTTCCAGACTTGGAAACCCACAGGCGCAATTCTACCCTGTCCTACAGCCTCACTGTGAGTTAGAATCGCCACGAGGGCAGGGAGCAGTATGGAAGACTTGACAAACTTCAAGGGGAGCATAAAAGTGTAAGATAAGGGTTTTTAAAATGTGCTTTTTGAAACGCTTCTGTATTTGTGCGTGTGTGTATGTGTTTGAAGTGAACTTGTTTGTCACAAGACTCCCAAGTCCATTTCAGTTTCACTTTCCTCCTTTTTCCTTTCAGCCACTCAGACCACTGTTTGGGTTTGAGGGGTGAGGAATCTGGAGGGGAAACTGCTGTGTTTTACAAGCATGTGCTCTTAAAAAATATCTCAATTACATTTTTAAGTTCTTAGTATTCAAACTCATGCGTGGGGTTCCGTCGATGGCTGAAACAGGCATCATGGGATAGTCTGGTTGGAATGGACCCCACAGCTGTGGATTTGTTGCCTTAAGCATGTCCACTTTTTTTTACCTACACAAGCCTATATATATTTTTAATTTTAAAAATCATTCGCCTTCCCCCATGACAGTGGAATCTCCCGAACAATTTTCACGGGGTCCATTTTTCCTTCCAGGAGTTGTGGTGGCGTAGTGGGTTAGATGTTGTGCCACTACCACCAGGTCGGCGGTTTGAATCTGGCAGCCATCCTGTGGGAGAAAGGTGAGCCTCGCCACTCCCGTAAATTCACAGGGCCAAGGTTGCTTTGAGTCGGGAGTGACTCAACGGCAGGAAGTTTGACTTTGCATTTCCCCCAGAGAGAAACACCCCAGATTTCCAGAAAGAAGTAAGGCAGCCCCCCACGCCTACTTCCCTCAACCCTTGATTTAGACTTTTCTTTAACCCTTCTTTTCCCCCCGCAAAGTCCTTGGCATATATAGTCTAGCACACAACACTCCCTTCTAAAACGCTTGAAAGCACAGCTGCTTCTATTTGCCAAAGTTGGTGCTCAGAGGGGGGCTTTTTGGTGGGCAGCCCGCAGTGTTGATGGAAACCTGGAGGCTCTGGACTATCCCCATAGTCCCCTTATTTATTTCCCTTGTGTCCACAGCCTCCTCTCGCAGCTGGTTGGATATTTTTGAATGCGAGCCCGGTGGAGCCATTGTAATCCATAGTTACAACAGAATTGGAAGCTACCTGAGACTGTCCCACAAAGAACCAAGAGGAACAAATAACTCCTTTTCTTAAAATTGAGTGAGCGATGGGTGTTGATTGACCTTTTTTTTTTTAAAAAAAAAAAAGTCATTTTATTGGGGGCTTATACAACTCTTAGCACAATCCATCCATACATCCATTGTATGCAAAGCACATTTGTACCTTCGATGCCATCATCATTCTCAAAACATCTACCTTCCACTTAAGCCCTTGGTATTGGCTCCTCCTTTTTGCACCCCCTCCCTGCTCCCCTCTCCTTCACAGATCCTTGATAATTTATGCACTGTTATAAATTTGTCTTGCTGAATGCTGCCCCATGTATCCCTTCACCCACTTCCCCGTTGTCTGTACCCCAGGAAGGAGGTTGTACGTAGATCCTTATAGTCAGCTCTCCCTTTCTGCTCCCCCTCCCTCCATCCTCCTGGTGTTGCCACTCTCCTCATTGGTCCCAGTGGGATCATCTGTCCTGGATTTCCCATGTTTCTGGTTTGTATCTGTACCAGTGTACATTCTCTGATCTAACCAGATTTGTAAGGTAGAATTCAGATCATGATAATGGGAAGGAGGAAGCATTTAAGAACTAGAGGAAAGTTGCATATTTCATCGTTGCTACACTGTACCCTGACTGGCTTGTCTCCTACCATTGACCCTTCTGTAAGGGGAGGTCGCTTCAGCTGCAGATGAACTTTGGGTCCCCAGTCTGTACTCCCCCTCCTTTACAATGATATGATTTTTAGTTCTCTGATGTCTGATACCTGTTTCCTTTGATGCTTTGTGGTCCCACAGGAATGACCCTTTCTTGTCTGGTATAGTTTGTTGGGATGAAGTTTGGAGAAGCAGGGGAAAAGCCTGAATTGCATCTCCCAAATTATATGTTATGCATCCTAATGCCTAGAACAGTAGTTCTCAAACTTCTTAATGCCACGACTCTTGTATTCAGTTCCTCATGGTGTGGTGACCCCTGACCATAGAATTATCTTCATTGTTACTTCATCATTGTCATTTTGCTACTGTTATGAATCATCGTGTAAACATCTGATATGCAGGGTGTATTTTCATTGTTACAAATTGAACATCATGAAAGCATAGTGATCCATCACAAAATCAGTATGTCTTTATATATTGTGAGATATTTCTTTCTCATGACAAATAAATGAAATCTTGTCTTCAAGCATGGTATAGCATGGGTGTAGCATGCTTTACACCGGGGACATGTCTGTGGTTGCATCTGCATGTGGGCGCACCCTCCCGGAGATGGAGAGAAGAGTGGTGGCTCAGTTCCTAAGATCATCAGAAAGATGTGTTTTCCACTGGGCTTAGGTTGAGAACCACTGCCTAGAGAGGGACGCGGCCGTCTTCTGTGAAGACTTACAGCCTCGGAAACCCATGAAGCAGGTCTTCGCTCCCCTGTGGGGTGCACAGGAGCCAGACTCGACAAGGTGGCAGTGACAGGGGGACTGCTTGTGCTGACCATGCCATGGGGAGATGCTTTGCCTGTGAAGGAAGCAAGGTCCTGTGGGGGTGCCCGGGGTCAGTCCCTTTTGACCTAGAAAGGAGATTCCACAAGTCAATGAGGGAAGCGGAGATGGCAAAGAGAGAACCCAAGACGCACGGAGACTCCCAGGCAACCAGGAAACCTAAACTGAAGAGCCAGGGACCGTCCTCTGTAGCTAGCACTCTGATTTTGGAATTTATACCTCCTAAACTGTGGGAAACGAAGGTTTGCAAAAGCCATCCACTTTGTGGCATTTTTGTTACAGCGGCACAAGACAAGACAATGGTCTTGACTCAGGCCCTCCAGCTTGTTTTGCCGGGTGTCCAGCAGCTGTCCTAGAAATGTCAGCATGGATATTTATATCCTGTATTTCTCAAATAGAGGAGAACCATTTGAAGTATCTCCCAACCGTGTCTTTTTAACACTTCCCTACCTTCACCACTCCTGCCCTCCTCAAGCCCTGGGCTGTTACCACCAGTCCAAAAACTGTAACAATCTTAAGATGTTTTCTTCAACCTTGTCCCCAGAAAGATACTCTGTTTCCAGAAGATTGTTCTCCCCCGGGCATTACATCATGAATTGATTCAGTTCTTGGAGGAAGAAATTGGACAAAATATAATAGATTACCTCCTGGGGAAAAATACTTCGGTTGTTAAGTATTCCCACTAGAAAACTAAGAAACTGCTTATATATTACTACTCTGTCCACGTTTAACCTTTCACCTTATTGCAGCTGAGCAGGGTGTTTTTTTTTTAAGTGGGGGGGGGGGTGGTCAGAGAACATCCCCCCCACCTTCTCTTTTGTAAAGGAATGCAAGTACTCTTTGTTTTTATTTTACCCAGATTTCTTCAAGTGCTTGAAAGAATATGCCACCGATACTAGGAATAGGTTAGAATGTAGCAGCCACAAACATTGTGTTCAAGGGTTGCTTCTTAGGGAGCAGAAAAGGAAGAGGGACAGCTGAGTGGGGCGGTTGCCCGATACTGTAAATCTTCCTTAAAGATTTTCAGCCGCTGGGTCATCGTGACCAACAGAAACGAGCAAGGCTCGTCAAGCATTTGGAAGGCATCACCGTGGTCATGCAGGACAGTGCAGCCTTCTAAGCAAGGTGAAAAGGATCGAGTTTCCTCTTTCTTGGGAACTGGTTCTTGGAGAAGGATGTTAATGATTGATGAAATAACTCCCATCCAATAAATAGTGCAGTAAGAAATGTGGGAGCTATTTTCTTTTCCAAGTTCACAAGTTGGAGTGGGGAAGGGGCAGGCTAGAATTGACCATACAGGCAGTCCCCCTGATTATAAATGAGTTCTGATCCTAAATCTGTCTTTAATTGGAGTTTGTACATTAAGTGGGAACAGTTAGGCATGGTTTGCATTTGACTCCAATTAGTCAGATGTTTGTGTTAGTCCATAGGACGGAGTGCACCTTTTGACACATAAAAAACAACAAAAAATAAACACTTCCAGTTACAAATATCTGTGATGAAAATGTCTTGCTCCAGATTGCAAAGCAGTGTCTGTTGGTGATAGTGAATCATTCTCTGCATGCCCAATTCTTAGTAGACTTTGCGGGGCATTGCAAGTACAGGTCATGTACGTTTGTAACGTGAAACCGCCTGTATGCCTCTGCTGGTTCCTCGCCAAGGGAACTGGAAATGGGGTGTCCAGTGAATGGAGGAGCTGAAGTTAAGCAAAGGGACTGATAATAAAGCAAAAAGACTTTTGTCCCCAAAAGCCCAGATAACCACTTGACCCTTGTCAGTAGCCAGAGCCTCTTTGATACGAATATAGGATCATGTCATGAGCTGGCAGCGTCCCTAGGCAGGATCCTTGAAAGTTGCATGTGTAGGACCAGTTTCTCCTTCTGTGGCAGGAAAACTCTTAACCCTGTCAGCACATCTCAACTCTGGTCTTGCGAATTTCCAACAAGAAGATCAGCACACACTCTCCCAGGCACTAAGCACTCCTGCATTTCCTTTCCCACAGGGAATGCGCTTGACTGTGGGCTTCATGAGGTTCAGTCCTGCTCCTTCTCAAATGTGTGCCCCAGGAGAGGGCGAAAGCCTCCGATGGACTCTAGGTGGGTCCATTGCAAACACAAGGGAAAACTGGTGCCAAGAACGTGGGACCACTCCCCAGTATTTCAACTTCCTGCCAATCTATCATTAGCTCAAAAACTTGAAAAAGCAAAGTGCTCAGCTAGTTCTTCAATGCTTCCTCCCTCCCACTCTCATGATCATAATTCTACATTACAAATCCAGCGAGAACAGACGATGTACACTGGTACAGCTAGGCATTGGAAACACAGGGAATCCAGGACAGAAGAGCTCCTCAGGACCAGTGGGGAGAGGGTGATACGGGGAGGGTGGGGTAGAAAGGGGAAACTGATGACAAGGATCTACATATAACCCCCTCCCTGGGGTACAGACCACAGGGAAGTGAGTGAAGGGAGACATCGGACAGTGTATGATATGGCAAAATAATAATAATTTATAAAGGATCAAGGGTTCATGAGGGAGTGGGGAGCAGGAGGGAAGGAAAAAAATGAGGCGCTGATACCAAGGGCTTAATTAGAAAGTGGATGTTTTGGCTGAGCCTGGCGGCGCAGTGGTTGTATGCAGGACTGCGGCCCACAGGGCTGACGGTTCAATTCCAGCAGCAGCTCTCCAGGAACAAGGCTGGGCTTCCTACTCCCACCAGGGCAGTGATGCCACAAAACAATAACAAAAACAAAAACAGAAAGTAGATGTTTTGAGAATGATGATGGCAACAAATGTGCTTTGCATGCAATGAATTGTGATAACAGTTGTATGAGCCCCCCATAAAATGATAAAAAAGGAAAGTGCTCAGAACAACAAAGAAGGTTTTGCAAGTCTCTCTTGTCTCATCTGTAAAATGGAACCATTAGAAACCCCTTATTTATGTGACTGCAATAGAAGTCAACGGATGCAGGTGAGATGGAATTACAGACCTTCAGCCCCATGGACCTTGGTAACTTTATCTTGTGTGCTGTTGATCTGCAGTGTGCTCATGAGAGTAGGTTTCCCCGCAGGCACTGATTTTATGTCTGCCCATATAATAGATAAGGAAGATGGGGCTTTCAAGGGCTGATGGCGCTTTCTCAAGATCGCCAAGCAGCTGCTGAGCCAAGAACAAGGGCCCCCAGACTGGTTCCTCGGCCAGCTAGTGGTGACAGATTGATTGGGTGGCTAACTGCTCAGTCAGCAGCTGTCACCCGCCAGTCAGTGCAGGGGAAAGATGGTGCATTCTACTCTTGTATAGTCACCGAGTCACAGTCTCAAAAATGGACAGGGCAGTCCGAAAGGGTTGCTATCAGCCGGCATCAGTTCGATGGCAGCGAGTGTTTGGGGGGTGCTGGGGGTGGGGTGGGGTGGCGGTGTGGGATGGCGCCAAAGGTTTGGGTGTTGATCCAGGTCATGCAGGGAAGAAGGGGATTTTCTCCAAGCTAGGTGGTATCAGAAATGCCCCGTTGGAAAGCTGTGGTCCTCTCTCTCCTGGTTTGAAATCTAGTGCTCTCTTTGTTCCGTTGGGGATGGCTACATGAGGAGCTTCAGCCCTCTGGTCTGAGTCTTGCTGTCATGTCCCTACCCCATCACCTCCTCTGCTTTTCTCCTCAAGGCAGCCTGGCCCACTGCCCTTCTCATACCTCGTTTAGCATGCTCACCGTCAGCTTCAGGCAAGGGGATTGGCAGCCAGAGAGTTCATTTAACCTTGTCCAGAACGCACCATCTTTGGCTCATCTTGGCTAGTTTATTAAAAACTCTTAGCTTTGATCTAGTTGAATGCTGCCCAGAGGAGACATGACCAGGGATGAGGACGGAAGAGGGAGAAAGGAGGGACAGCTTATGGAGCGGGGAAGAGGGAGGGAGAAAAATAACCACATGTATGGAAGGTTTAGCAAGATGCAGTTGCTGGTTTCCTTGTTTGAGACGGGCTGTGCAGTGATAGAGTATGTTTCTTAAAAATATATTCCTCCAAGAGCCAAAAGAGGCCTGTTTTTGGTTTAGCAGTGAGGGGTCAGGGCAGAGGAAGATTAGCCATGGTGGTCACCAGAGGTCCTTTATAGAGTGTCCAACAGAATCTCCACCTGGAGCCTTGGCCCTGCCCTCAGCACAGTGCTGAGGGTAACTGTCTTGGGGTCACCATCCCTATACCCTGCCGGGTCCCTAAAGTCTAGGAAGAGGTCTGTTGGAGTAACGGGAAGCTGTGAGCATTGCTATGGGGAGATCTAGAAGGTGGAACTGGCCCAGACCTCGCATGGAAGCTGGCACAGGATCTGCGTTGGGGGTTTGGGGCAGCAAGTGCCAAATGAAATGTTTATTACGTGATAATTACCAGACAGTGAATAGAGCATAAATTTCGTTGGCAAATTAACTTTAAGGTGAACATCTTACTGAAGTTAAGAGATGGCTTCAGTTTCTAGCGACACAGTGATGAAATGCTTGGCTGTTAGCAGAAAGGTTGGTAGTTTGAGCCCCACCCAGCAGCTCTGTGGGGACAATCTGCTCCAGTAAAGGTAACAGCCAAGAAACCCTTCGGGGGGCAGTTTGTTCTGCATGTGGGGTCCCTGTGAATCTGAATGACTCTGTGGAACACAACCATGCCCACTCCCTCCCTCCAGCACTAGCAATGGCACCACAAAGTTTCAGGGGGGACAGATGAGTGCTCTTCTAAAAAAAAAAACCAACCTCCAACAGTTAGTGAAAGCTGCCCGTGGCCCCAGTATCTTCTCCAGTCCCATCAGGAAGGTTTCACTCAGGGCTGCCACGTGCAAGGCCAGTCCTTTAACCTGTCCAATCAGAGGCCCCTTGGAGGAAGAGAAGGTGGTCTGCTCTCATACATATTGATTGCCTCAGCAATCCAGTGGGCAGTGCTGCTTTGTCCTGTAGAGCTACTCTGCTTCTGAATAGACTCCAGAGCAGGGCTGTTTAATTTTGGGGGTGGGGGGGAGGCACATCATTATTGCCCCATTTCACCTATAGCACATTCTCATGTAGTAGATAATAAATAACAAGATGTTCATTCTAAGATCTCAGGCTACCTCACTGTGGACTTGTAGTTTGAAAAGCTTGACTCACACTGGACAATTGCATAGCCTCACAGAAGGGTGCTGACAAACCCCAAAGAAACCTGACTGCATTTTCCAACCTTCTCTACAGACGAGGGAGGGACCTGATGACAGGCAGAGCATTGGAATCACATGCCCAAGGCCGCTCAGCTCCTCATGGCAAAGCTAGAACCCAGGTCCCCAAGGCCTCCTGAGTGCTCTCCATGTGTTATGGGTATAATCTATCCTGTCACCTACTGTGTTAGTCTGGGTAGACTAGAGAAAAATTCATAGACACGTATTTGGATATAAGGGAAAGGTTTATCTAAAAGAAGAATGGAACATTAAGAAAGCATCCCAACCCAGTCCAGTCCAAGGTCTGATATTGACCCATATGTCTGATAGCAGTCTACAAAGTCTCCTTCTGACTCAGGAAGCATGTGCAGTAGAGGCATTCCAGTGCTGGCAGGGGTCCCCCATGGCTTTTCGTTTCCAGGGTTCAGGGTCCATCAGCAGTATCCATTGGTGGTGGGACAACTCAGCCCTGGCAGGCATCTCTCTGTGGCTTCTCCAGCCCCAGAGGTCTAGGTCCATCAGGGCAAGCCCATGTGGCTTCTCCTTCGGCTCCTCCATTCTCCAGGAATCAGGATTGATCAGCATGCTGTCATCTTGTCTTGTCAGGAGTTGGACATTTTGGAGGCTGACTCCCAGACACTGAGAGTCAAAAATCTCTCTTTTCCAATTGGGAAAAACCATGAGACTTCCCAGAATTTTCAAGAGAAAGCCATGTCCACCCAGAGGCCTCATTGGCTACTCATTGACTATCATCTCCAGATTAACAGCTAGACTCCTCCTCTACATCCCAATCATGAAATTGACCTCACAAATACATGACCGTCACACCTACCTAGTTTGGAATCATCTTTCAACGGGAGCCCTCTGGGCTGGAGTGTATCTAGGATGGCACCAAGCATGCTACTGAACGCAGTGGCCACCTCCAACCACTGGTGGGTGCTGTGGGGGGAGGGCGATGCACCACCACCGCAGTCACAGACCCTGTTGGGCCACTGTCAGCATTGTTTTCTGTTCCTACAGCACATCTTTCAAGTGTACATTAGATCCTTGGGACAACCTGTGGGTGGGTATGGTGAGCGGCAGGGCAGAGGAAGGAATGGGGAGTCTCATTCTTAACCCCTCTAGTGTTTCTCAATGTGATCACCTTTAAACAAGTCAGGAAACTTGCTTAACATGCACAGGAGCAACCTCGTGTCATCCCTGTAAACCAAGGGTGTAAAAACTATTCTTCTGGGAACAATGATTGTTAAGGAAGACAGCCTAGTGTTTGGAGCCTGAGAGGGGTTGAATAAGATCATTTATTTCTGTTTTGACATAATTCCAAGGTTACAGAAAAGTTATTAGAATAATACTCAGATTCCCCCAATATTAATGCTTTATTGTGTTTGCATTCCCTACATATGCCTATCTATCTATCATCCATCTGTCTATCTCTTTCTGAGCCACTGAAGAGGTAATTTGTGGTCATGATAGTTTTTTTAACCCTCAAATATTTAAGTGTGTACTTTTGAAAATATGAAAAATGACGGATAATGTCACCTTTCTAGACATATTTGAAGAATTGCCACTGTATTCTCTAACTCAGATTCAGACAGTAATCCAAAGGCCTTTTATGAAGCACATGAAACACATTGCTGGTAAGCTTTGAGTTCTTCTTAGCACTGACATGCAGCACGAACTCCCTCTCTCTAACAAGGCAGAGCTACTGAAACGACGTGAATCAAAGTCCACTGCCCAGAGAATCTTAGGAAGTGGTAGAATCGGAACTTGAACCCAGTTAACTCTTAAGGACTTTAAGCCAGGCATTCTTTGCAAGACTACACTCTGGCAAAAATGGCATTCTCTGTCACTTAATACATTCCCAACCACATTCTATTATATAAATGAGAAAACTAGTTAACGACAGCGAAAAGCCAATCTCCTGGGGCCTCTGGGTCAGGGTGTGCTAATCACAGCTAAACTGTCACATACTTCTGTGGCCTGAGCCGCAGGGGTTTTGTTTTCACAGTTCTTTCTCATTCTGATGAGCTCTCCAGAACTTTATTTCAAAATAATTCTAATCCTTTTGCACAGTTTTGTGGCTGGCTGGAAACCAGCTCTTGAGATACCTTTAGTCAAGTTTATTTTTTGAAACGAAGGTTTATTTCCCAAGGAATGCTGGGGATATTGTTCTTATTTCAGGTGGTTAGACCTTGATTTTTAAACCTCCCGGGTGTGTCCTCCACCGGCTGTGGGACGGCAGGAGCAGAGCTGTCGATTTACTGTCTTATTTTCCAGCTACAGCTTGTTGTTTGGTTATCTCAATCATATATGTCTAAACATAGACGACAGTAACAACCCAATACTTGGATCCCCCGGTGGGGGCCGGGGAATGCTTCTTTTAGGGACATTTAGAACTCATGGATCCTTCTGGGGTCTCTTGTATCAGCATGCATCGGACTGCAAATAAAATCCTGGTCTTTCCTTGGCAGTCCCAGCCCTCAATCAAATTAAGAATTCAATGGGGGGAGGGGAGAATTCAGTGGGAAAAGACCATAAGCTTTTAGAGATGAACTCCGAATAATTTGGGAACCATTGGCTAGTTTTTGACCATGTTGGGAGACATGGAATTGGAAATCCCGTCATTTGGGAAGATTTAGGGTTTCTGTCTATAGTGCTTCACAGTGAGGAAAACTGGCAACTGTGGTGGTTTACAGAGGTGACCTTGAGACAGAAAGAGCTGCATTTGAATCCCAGCTCCACTGAGTGTTAGTTTTGTCACCCAGAGAAAGTTAATCTCAAAATCCTTGTCTATAAAAATTGATGGGTGATGGCAATATCTACCTGTGAAGCTTTAATTTTTATTGAGAATTAAGTAACCCAAAGAAAACCAAGGTAGAGCTTGGCCCTAAGATGATTCTCATAAAATGGCGTTGCTGTGCAGTGAGCTTTTTAATATGGTTCTTCTAGTCATAGCCTTTGCTGCTCTCCCCCAAACCACCTTCCTTGTCCTGATGGGGTTGGGTAAAAAAGTGGGGGGAGGGGGGGAAGCCATGGAATTCTATAATTGAGCTGTGTCATTCTTAACAGGGTTCATTATGCTTGTCATTCTGCTGGGTATAAAGTCAGCCATCACAGAAGCGGGAAGGGAAGGGAGAACTGTGAGTGTGTGTGGGTGAGTGGGGTGTGTGTGTGGGGGGGCGGGTGTCCTTTGGATCCTGAGATCCCTGTACATTGAACTTCCTTGATCAGGGAGACAGTCTGGGAACAAAGAGACCATGAGACATAGCAGTGGACTTGCCAGTCCCTAGAGAAAGTAAAGCTGAGTGGTTTTGGACAGCAGGCTGGCTTGTGGCACTTACTTAGGGGAGCTGGGTTTGTTTACTCATGGAGCGGGAGGTGCATACCTTTGACTTGCAGATGATGACAGAATGGTGTATGTTTTAGTCATATATTAGCAGTCCCCCAAAGAGCTCTGTAACATTGCCCAATCAGGGCAGAGGCCAAGCCAAGAGCCTAAGGGTCAGAGAAAGGCCTACTTGTGTGTTGATACAGCAGAGAAAGAACTGATCTTACATACTAAAGATAAAACACTGTGTACATCAAAGAGTGATAAGAAGAGGAAGGTGGGGAAGGAGGGGACTAAGGGGGAACCTATCACAGTGATCAACACATAACACCACTGCCCCTACCCAGAAACTATGGAGGAAGGGAGACAGCAATCAGTGGAAGATATGAAAATAATAATAATAATAATAATAATTTATCAAGAGATTATGAGGGGGGGCCTGGGGGGAGGGAGGAGAAAAAAGAGGAGCTGATACCAAGGGCTCAAAGAGAAAGCGAATGTTTAGAAAATAATGATGGTAACATTGGTACAAATATGCTTGGTACAATTGTGTATGGATTATTATAAGAACTGTGAGAGCCCTCAATAAAATGATATTTTAAGGGGGTGTAGAGAGAGAGAAATAAGAGAGCCCACTGACTGGGAAAAGATACTCAGTAATGGCATATCAGACAGAGTGTATTACTAGTATCTAAAAACCCTGCAACCTTACAACAAGAAAAAGACAATTAGCCCACTAAGGAGGTGGCCAGAAGAAGATTCACAAAGGAGGAAACCCAAGTGACCAATATACGTAGAAGAAAACATTCCTGATCATTAGCCATCCATGAAATGCAAATCAAAACAGCTATGAGATACCACCTAATATCCACAAAGGTAGCCCAATTAAAAAAACAAACCAGAAAGCAACAAATGTTGGAGGGGGTGTGATGAGATCGGAACTCTCATTCATGGCTGGTGGGCTTGTAGATCCATACAGCCAGTGTGGAAAGGGATTTGGTGATACTTAAAACAGAGGGAAATCAAAAACAGGCTACGACCAGACATCTGCACTCCAATATTCGTCACTGTGCAGTTTACAATCACAAAGAATTGGAAACAGCCTAAATTTCCATCAATGACGAGTGGATTAAAAACCCCTGGTATATACATACAACGGAGTACTACACATCCCTAAAAAATCACGATGAACTCAAGAGGCACGTCATCTCATGGAAAAAGCCGGAGGATATTATGGTGAGCAAAGTTAGCCAAGTACAAAAGGACAAGTACAGTATGGGCGCCGAGGTCAGTTCAAACGACAGAATGGCACAGGGGGAAAATGCACATATTGCACAGTTCCTAGGCTGAGTACCAGATACTCTGGCAGGAGTCAGACCAAACTCAATGATCCATATGTCATCAAATAAACAAATATGCAGATAGCATCTATGCTGAAAGACATCCCCCCATCCCCTAATGCTTTAAGGCCCATAGAGAGGTGGGAGGAGGAAAAAGATGACAATGGGGGCTCAGGGCACCAATCCACTCAAGGGGAGGGGATTGTTTATGTCTCCACAGGAAAGGGAGTCAGAGGGTAGACCTCATTTGGGAAGAGGACAGCACTGAAGATAGGAGGTCATCTAGCAGGGAAGCAGCAAAGTAGACACTGAAGAAGCACATTAGCCTGTGCGATCATGAGGTGTCAATGGGAATAGGCAATAGAGTTTCAAAAAAGTCAAATTGATGTGCAGGAGCACGTACAAAGTGGAGGCTCAGAACTCACCTGTCAGGTGATTGGATAGTCCTTCCCAGAAGGGCCACATAGCAGGGATGATATATCTGAGGTGTGGTATAGCACTGATGAAGCACATAACTATCCTTTAGTTCTTGATGCTTTCTCCCCTCACTATTATGTAGTCTTAGTTTTATTTCATTAGTCTTGTTAGATTTGGGTATGTTCATTTGTATAGTTAAGATGGTTTGATGTATGAAAACCAAGATAGATACCCCTTCAGAAACAATAACAGAGTCAGGGTTCCCTGAGGGTATGGGAAGAGAGGTGGGGGACATGGAGGAAGGGTGAGCCCATAGCAATGACTGTACAACCGCACTGGAGCGGACGAATAACAGAATTGTAGATGAAGGGATACATTGGATGCTGTAAGATATAGCAAAGATATATATATATATATACATACATACACACATATATATAATTTCCTGGGTGGTAGGGTGGGGAGGCAGGGCATAAAGGGAACTCAGAGTTCAAGAAGAAAAAAATGTTTTGAAGCTGATGGTGGCCCCAATCGTACAAGTATGCTTGATTTAATGGAATTGTGGATTATTATAATAGCTGTAAGAGCTCCCAATAGAATGATTAATAAATAAATAAAAATGGTCTTTTACCTGACCATATCCTTGTGGGTTAAGCCTCTGATAAGATTCCCTTCTGACCATAGACCAGGGATGTGAATAGCCTTGTTATCATGCAGAACACATTGGAAAGTGGATTAATGAAGATGCATTTCGATTAGAATTAATCTCTTATCCCTCTTGATCAGATTTAAATCAGTTGCAGTTTTTAATATTTTCTGCTTTCTCTTCTTATTGAGGCTCAAACAATTTTACTTCGCTCTTGTCAATTTTTCATTTTCTGTGTGTATGACATGTAGGATATGTAAATCTACAGAGACAATACCTGGATCCATGGCTCCTTGGGTACATGGCAGGGGAAGTTGTGGGAAATGGGAGCTAATGACGATGAGTACAAGAATGAAGAAAATGTTCTAAAACTGATTGCACAACTCTCCTCAGTGTGACTGATATATTAAATTGTATGATCTGTGGATCATATGCCAACAGAGCTGTTAACTGAATCCTAAACAGGTGGCTAATTCTATATTGGAGGATTCTGTGGCAAAATATTTTAAAATGACACTTAAAACTCAAACCAAACTCTCCGTCATTGAGTTGTTTTGGAATCAGCAAACCTAGAGGACAGGGCAGAACTGTACCTGTGGGTTTTCAAGACTGTCACTTTATGGGAGTAGAGAGCTCTGTCTTTCTCCATGGGAGCAACTGGTGATTTCAAAATGCTGATGTTGGGCTTAGCAGCCCCACTAGAACCCACACGAGGTCTCCTTATTACATGATGAAGGGAGCGTCAAAATAAAGAACACCCTGTGGGAAGAAAGGACACCTGCACTAGATCATACATCCCTAGTCAACCTGCAACCATCTCAAGAGGAAACCGATAATCAACCATTAGTAATATTGAAGTAAGGAATGCCAGGTTGCACGAAGGGCACTGGCATACAACAAGCCTCCGGAAATGGATAGAATCCTGAGTGAGAGGTGTGTGAGGGTAGACTAGAGAAACAAATTCATAGACACGCATTTGGATACAAGGGTGCAATTTATATACAAGAGGAATAGGACATTAAGAAAGCATCCCAATCCAGTCCAGTTCAAAGCCATACGATATTAGCGCATATGCCAGATACCAGTCTATAACGTCTCCTTCCGACTCATGAAGTCACAGGTCAGTGGGTGCAGAGTCCTGGTGCTGGCAGGGGTCTCCACGTGGCTCCTCGCTTCCATGGCTCAGGGTCCGTCAACAGCATCCAGTGGTGGTAGAAGCAACTCAGCTCTGGCAGGGGTCTCCACATGGCTTTGCCAGCTTCAGAGGTCTGGTTCCATCAGGGTAAGGCCATGTGGCTTCTCCTCTGGCTCCTTCAGCTCCTCGGATGCTGCCATCTTGTCTTGTCCGTAGTTCATTGTCTCTGAGACTAACTCCCAACAACTGGGGAGATAGCTTCTCATCTCCAAGAGGGAAATATTGGGAGATTTCCCATAAATCTCAGGAGAAAACCATGCCCACACAGAGGCCTCATTGGCTACTCAATGGCTATCTCCAGATTAACAGGCTAGACTCTACCCATACATCTCAATCATGAAATTAACATAAGCAAACGACTGCCACAAGAGGTTTCCGTAAATGACCCAACACTGGAAGGGCTCCTTTTACTTTGCCAAGAAATTTGGAAGACAGTCAATCAACTGAAAGAGCCATGTTTTGGCCCATTCCAATGGAAGACGATTCTACAGAATGCAGACATTTTTGAACAATCACTTGTATTTCACACAAGTAAAATTTTGTAATTGTCAGAAATTCAGGTTGGATTTAGAAGAGGCTGTGGAAGGAGGAATATCATTGCTGACACCAGAGGAATCTTGACTAAAAGCAGAGGTTACCAGAAAGAAGTTTACTTGGGCTTTGATGACTATGTGAAGGTATTTGATTGTGAGGATTATAACAAAGTGTGGATAACATTGCAAAGAGTGGGAGTTCCAGAACATTGACTTGTGCCCAGACAGAATGTGGACATTGACTATGTGGGAGTTTGAAGAAAACGGCTGAATACTTGGTATAAAAATCAGGAAAAGTGTGTATCTGGGTTGTTTCTGCTTCTTATATTTATTCAATATAAATTGAAGAGCTTGATTAAACAAAGACCACAACCACTTGGGATCTGTAGAAAAGGAATGTGAAAAATGACCATGAAAGAAAAGGAACATGAAAAATGACCGTGAAAGCACATGGGAAGAATTTGAAGAACTGGACTAAAGAAGTTCAAAGACCTTCCGAATATACAGAAACTCAATGTATAGAAACCCAAATTCTCACAAATGGGCCAATAGACAACATCATGATCAATGGAGGAAAGATGGATGTGTCAAGGATTTCAATTGACTTGAACCCACATTCAACGCCCTTTCAAGCAGCAGCCCCCCCCACCCCCCAAATCAAACTACATACTCCACTGGGCATATCTGCTATACAATACCGATAGAAAGTGTGTGTGGGAGGGGGGGAAGCGTGGGGGGGGGCATAAAGCAAAGCAAAGATGTTCACTTTGAGGACTATGGTACGCCTGACTCAATCTATGGTATTTTCAGCAGCCTCATATGCATTAGAATATGATGGACATATTGGAAAATAAACAAGGAAGATGAGAAGAATAGTACATTTGAATTATGGTGTTGTTGAACAATATAAAATATGCCCCAGGAGACCAGAAGAACAAATAAAATCTGTGTTGGAAGAAATTGGGTTAGAATGCTTCTTGGTAGTGAGGCTAGTTAAGGTTTTGATTCCCGTGCTTTGGACATGTTGTCAGGGGAGACCACCTCTGGGAAAGGACATCATATTGGGTGAACTAGAGGGTCAGTGAGAAAGAGAGAGGCTCTCAATGAGATGGATTCACCTAGGGGCTGCAACAGTGGGTTCAAACATAGCAGCGCAGGATAAGCTGCGCATCAGAGTCCAGTCCATGATACCTACCAACAACAACAGCAAAATTTATGCTTCAAGTATACCTTATGCCCCAGCGGGATGATTTATAATGTCCCCGATCACAGAATGATAACGCTGCTTTTGAAGTGGGCCAGTGCATATATCTACTATAGATACATGAAGGGATTTGGGGCTTGCACTAAAGTCTAGTCCCACTTTTAAGAACAGTGAATTCTTCTGACCTGGCTCTACTTGATGCTCACCCTCATGAAGAGATCACTGTAGATAAGGGTGCGACAGCAAAGCATGGTGAAGAAACCAGAGGGTGCCCAGGTATGAGGAGAATATGGAGGGGGAGGGTTCTTAAAGGCTTGTCTTAAAACAGTCATCTAAATGAGGCATCAATTAATTCCACATGGAAGAAGCACACCAGTCTCTGTGGTCCAAGGATTGTAGATAATAAAATCCAAATCCAAAGGAGGGAATGCTATCAGAGTTTAAATTGCCAACATCTGCTTTGCAGAAGGCTATGGAAGCCCCAGACCACGAGCACGGTCGTCACATGCATCAAGCCTCTGGTGAATCCTCTCTGAACCTAGTCCAGGGATGTGAATCACCATGCTATCAGACAGAGAGTGTTGTAAAGTCAATTATAGCAGATACGGTTAGGTTAGCATGTAACACATTATCATTTGATTTTTCTTTGGACTCATTTTAAAACATTCTCTTTCTACTTGAGCCATTGGTATCAGCTAATTTCTTTCCCTCCTCTCCCTCCCTCATGAACCTTTGATAATTTATATATTTTTTCCTGTGTCTTAACACTGATCAGCCTCCCTTCACCCACTTTTCCGTTACCCGTCCCCCTGAGGTGGGATTTATATGCAGATAATTGTGATCAGCTTCTCTTTCCCCTCCTGTTATTGCAACTCTCATTATTGGTCCTAAGGGGTTTATCTGTCCTGGATTCCCTGTTACCAGTTCTTATCTATACCAGTGTACATGCTCTGGTTTAGCCGGATTTGTGAGGTAGAATTGGGATCATAATAGTGGGGGGTAGTGGAGAGGGAGGAAACATTAAAGAAGGAGAGGAAAGTAGTATGTTTTGTGGGTGTTAAATTGTACCCAACTGGCTGGTCTCTTTGGATTCATTTTTAAGTTGTTTAAGTTTTTAAATAACCTCTGCTTCCTTTTTCATTGAGGTTTGTTTTTTGATGTGTTGTCTGGTCCTTGTTGTGATTCGTTTGTTTGCTTTCTGTTTCTGTTTGTGTTTTGTAAGATGTTCGGTATATGACATTGAGGACAGGTAGAGCTTTAGAGGCATTCTGCAAGCTCCAGCTAGCACCTTTAATGACTGCAGGGCATGGCAGGGGAGGGTGGGGGCAATGGAGTGTTAATAACAATGAGTATGAGAAGAAGAAAGTCTTCTAGGGCTAAGCCCCAGTGGCATAGTGGTTGAGTGCGGGACTGTGGTCTGTGCGCTTGGCAGTTCAAATCCAGCAGCGGCTCTCCAGGGGCAAGGCTGGGTAGCTCCCACGACCCCCAGAGGGCAGTGATGTAAAAAAAAAAAAGTCTTCTCAAATTGATTGTGGTGATGACTGCACAAATCTTAACCCATTTGAATGATCAAAATTGTCATATATGTGAAGTATATGCCAATAAAACTATTTAAAATGTTGTGAGAAAAATAAGGTTAAGTGGGGACCTTACCAATATCTCTTTGCTATGTTTCCTGTGTTTGTTTCTTCTCCCCTTTATCATTCTTTCTTGTGTTCTTCTCAAGCGCACCCCTCAGTCCTACATTGGAATAAACTAAAGTAACATACCAATTATTGGAGAACATTTGATTCTTGTTCTTCCATGCAGAAGTCAATGAGTTTGAGGACTCAGAAGAGAATCATGGGTTTTGCAAAAGCTTAATAAAAGTCAACAGTGAAACCAAACCTTTTTTTGGTCCAGAATCATTACATTCCACTGTTTCTGAACATCTGGGGAGTGGGGCGGGTGGCCTGCTTCTTGGGCCGTAGCTATGTCTGTGTTTATGCCTCATTTGGAATATAAACCATCATTCCAGGGTTTTCTTTCTGGGGCTGCCACTAATAGGTGGGTGAGTTATTTCCCAACTTTGAACTTCAGTTTTTAGAATGGAACAAGTCAGACAAGGCTTGTTATAATTGATGGAAGTTGATGAAAATACCACTCAGATTTAATGCTTAATCTCATGCCTTCGTCCTGTTTCCTGCATATCCATCTCTTCTGACAGCCGGCTCTTCAAGCTGGGTGAAGCTGTCACACTGTGGTGACAAGAGGGTAAGATTTAGAAGGACAGACCCTGTGTGCAGGCAGCTCTCCTGTCCACCGATCCACATGACCTCTATGGAGCCACCTCCCCTCTGCCAACCATGGCTTCCTCAACCACATGACCAATGATGGGATTTGTGTGAGGACAGAATACAATACCTAAGGGCACAATTGTCCCCACCTCCCCTTTTAGAAAGTGTTTGTTGAAGCCTATCTGCTTTCCAGACAAAGTGAAGACTTTGCTATCTTTGATTTTTAAAAGGATCGAGGAAGAGTAATGTTGCCATATAATAAAAACATTCCATCTCTAGTGCAAAAGAGTTGAACAAAATATTTGTATGCTTCCAAAACCTGTAAAGGCTTTGATTGAAGTTATGCAAATAATATTTATGTGAATTCTCTTTAGGTGCATTAAGACTAATGTGGTAAAAATAAATATCAAAACTAAGCCTGAAAAGAAAATTTAATACTCTCTGTGGGATTCAGCCAGTTAGTAGGATTGTCTTCGCATAGTTTGTGGTCCGTCTGAAATTTGCCTAGGTAATTTTTAAAAATTAAATGATTTTTACATTGTAAAAATTGTATTACACATAGTGGAAAGGGTAAATGCAAAGCTAGCAGGGTAAGATATTGGGAACGTTCAGGAAAGAAGAGAAAAACACATTCTCAGATTCCATCACCTAAATGATGATGATTATTAATTTTTTTGCCTTATTTCTTTCCAAAAGGGGAAAAAAAACACACACACTCCAGATCTATTTTCTTAAATCACCCATTGCATCTGGCAAGGAATTTCATTTTTGTCTCTCTTCTTGTTTTCTCAGGATACAGTTTCACTTTGTCTTTCTTTTTTCATTTCTAAAATGAGTTTTAGAAAAACCTGCCTTGGCGCTATAAAAGATGATGCTATCGTTATTGCCAAATAAAGTGAACCCCAGCCACAAACCTACGTATTTTCTTCCCTGTTATTTTTATTGTTTTTAACTTTTTTCCTGTCAATCGGGTGAAGGTTTTGGGGGCAGATCATCAGTTTTGCATTCAACGATTCCTACACAGTTCATTCCACTCGTCCTCTGAAAGCCTTCTCCCTTAGCCCCCACCCACCCCGCGCTTCCCATGTCCCCCCCTCTCCCTCGGTCTGTTTTGTATGTTTTGAATTATAAGAGGGGTGTTAGCAATGCGCCAGAGACATCCAGGGAATTCCGTCCACCTTCTCTCACTGCTGATACCCACTTTGGGGAACATCCCCCCCGTTGTCCATCCTGGTTACTTTCCCCCAGTACAGCACTGCCCAGCGACCTGCCCATCTCAGGTACCTACTTGCCTGGTGCCCGAGGCCGTCCGGCTGGAGGTGTGCTGGGCTCGAGAAATACCTAAAACATGCCGGGTGTCAGCCTCGCCTCTCCGAGGGAGGAAGGCGGCGGCTTGTTCAGCGTTTTAAGCCTTTTAGCCAACGTCCTTTATCACTGATGGATTTATTGGGTATTTATGCAGTGGGCAGGGGGCTTGAAATATAACATAAGCACTTCCTGAGATGTCAGTACTCTGATGTTAGTGGTCTGAACAAGGATGTAATTCATATCTGCAGGTGCTTATTCTAGTATCAAATACTCCAATAACATCACGCTTGTGGAATCCGCCGTTCCCCAGTGTCCTGTTTGTATTCCGATATGCCCACGTCTTTTCCGACGCGTGTTTTCCTTTCGTAAGGAGCGCTCATTTCCTTCAATAGGATATGTTTTATTTCATCCCCTTTCCTGCCTTTACTCATAGATGTGTCACCGCATACGCTGGTAATAGCTGCGCCTGGCAGCAACCCGCGCAGCCACGTCCACATTAGCCCGGATCGCAGGCCTGGGATGCATTATTAAGAAAGAATGGGATGGAAACGGAGCGCGGTGGAATGGAATGGGGTGGAAGTCACAGTTTCTTTTGGAATTCTGACGAAATGGAAGCCGCTAAGGGGGATCCCGCGAGGGGACAGGCCAAGACTGCTGGCTGCTCAGAGCGCGGTTGGGAGTCAGGAAGGGAGAAAGCGTGGTTTACAGACCCATCGTTTCCAGCTGAGACGCTCTTGATCGATTGACAAAGAACAGCACAGTTAAAAAAAAAAGTCCCCGTGAGTTTTGCGTGTCTGTTGTAGGGGACGCTGCCAGGAGGTCAAAGCAGAGGGTTTCTACGTCAGGACGCTCAGGGCTGAACTGTGGTGTCAACACGCCGACTTTGGGGCACAGCTTGCTGCTCTTCTTTCTCTCCTTCTCTCCGGTGCTTTTTCCCCTTGGAGCTGAGTGATTGCTTTGTGCTGGGCCAGACAGCCGGGCTTCCTGGAAGGACAATCTGCTCTCTGCTCCTGTAGTGTTACAGTTTCTGAAACCCACCGGGGCGGGTCCTAGGCTGCCCTCTAGGGTCGCCACCAGTCAGAAAGAGCCCACGCCTGTGAATTGGTAATTAGTTGTCTCACAGGTCAATACAAGCAAACTTTTATTGTCGGCCCTTGTGTTGTTACACCATGCAGTGTATTGTAAGTATAGGCCAGGTTGGCCCCCTGAGATAAGTGGTAGGCCGCTAACGGAAAAGCCTGCTGTTCAAATCCACCTGCTGCTCCTTGGGAAAAAGAAGAGGCTGTCTCCTTCCACAACGATTTGCAGCCTGGAACTCCCCACAGCTGCTCTGAGTGCAGACCGACTTGATGGCAGTGAGCCGGTGGGTGCAGTGGGTTGTGGTTTTTTTTTGAGGGGGGGGGGCATCACTGCTCTCCAGTGGTGGGAGTAGGAGGCCCAGCCCCACTGCTGGAATTGAACCTCCATCCCAGTGGGCCGCAGTCCGGCACACAACCACTATGCCACCGGGCTCAGCCCTAGTGGGTTGTGTTTAAAGCTACTTATGACCAGAGGTGAGAGTGGCGATTCCAGGAGGGTGCAGGGAAGATGGACTAGAAAGGGGGAACCGATGACAAGGATCTACATATAACCTGCTCCCTGGGGTACGGACAACAGGGAAGTGGGTGAAGGGATACATCGGACACTGGACAATGTGACAAAATTATGATAATTTGTCAATTATTAAGGGTTCATGCGGGAGAGGGGGTGGGGCGAGGGGAAACATGGGGAGCTGATAGTGGGGGCCTAAGTAGAAGGAGGATGTATTGAGAATGATGATGGTAACAAATGTGCAAATGTGGCCTGCATAAGACTGATGTATGATTGTGATAAGAGTTGTATGACCCCCAATAAAATGATTTAGACAAAAAAGAGTCGAAGGGAGAAAAGCTACTTGTTTGCAACACAAAATGAACTTTTTTACTAACTGGAATACAGCGTGGGATGCGGATAACAGTTGACTGTACACCTTTGGTGATGATAATGCTTACAGATTTGCAGATACTCTAGTTTCCTACAGCTGTTAAATTCCTATATTTTCTGCTTGTATAAATGTAGGGTAGACGACCTCCAGTCTCCCTGTTAGGAGCAGGGATTTCAAAAATGAGTCTGGGGGGGGGCACAAGGAGACAGGAGGAGAGCAGCTATCCATAGGCATGGTCTGTTAATAGTTAAGTTCTTTATGTGCCTGTGAACACACTACATACCGAGCGTGCTCTGCTACGGGTGATCAATATTGCGTCCCAGTAGGTGTGTCTGCGGGAACATCATATTTTATGATACGACACAAGCTATGATCTTGGGAGTTTTCTGTGGGTGGGCAGCTCCGCGTCTCAGGTTTAGAATTATTTCCTCCTTCTATCAACTGCTGGGGCCTTCCTTAGACTAGGATTGGTAGAAATACTGGGAACTTGATCCCTGACAAAAAATTCGAGTGGGGGACCTGGGAATTTTGAGAAAAGCTTGACTTAAATGATGGCATCTTGAGACAGTTTAGGGCAAATTTTTGGTGTTGAGGACGACCCTGTCGGTGGAACTTTGGTTTGGCCCTTGGAATCTTAAGAAGTCTTTTCCCTGGGAGCCTCCCTGCTGAAAGTGAGAAGTCAACAGAATAATGAATGTTAAAGGCTGTCTTTTTGGGTGGGCAACTTTAGATTTTTTTTCTTTTCCAGGAATTTATATTTTTTCGATATGAATTTAGATAGCCCTCTCTTCAAAATGATGGTTTGTTGTTAATAAAGCTATTCCTTAATCAGCAGACCAAGAGCAAGATGGACCCTGAACTGAGACCAGACTGGAGCTCCAGACTTGGGCTTATGGAGCCTGTAGCAGTGATGTTCCAAGAGGAATCAGACCGACCTGGGCCATGAGTTGCTGGTGGTTTACTGGGCCTCAGTGAGTGGGAGAGATTTGGGGCAGAGACATGAAGAAGGTAATATGTGGGTTACAAGAAAAGGCTGGAAACCACAAGGTTAGCAGTTCAAAACTACCAGGCACTGTGTGGAAGAAAGACAAGGCTCTCTGTTCCTAAAATAATGTACAGCCTTAGAAACCCACACGGGCATTTCTATTCTGCCCTGTAGGTCTATATGAGTCAGATTTTATCCAATGGCAATGAGTTTAGTTAAAATTTTTTTTTATTATTAGTTTTTTTTTTAAGTATGAAAGTGCTGTTGGTAAGTGTTGGACTAATGAACACAAGGTGGGTGGTTCAAAACCTATGAACTCCCATGAGGGAGAAATTTAAGACTATCTACTCCCACAAAGATTTACTGGGCTCCGATTTTTCTGGGGTCAATTTTGCTGTAGGGTTTTGTCTTTTGGTATGATTTTTCTTATATGAACTCCAGGATACAGATAACTCTAAGGAGACAGTCACAGTTCTATAGTGATTTAGGCTTGTGGCATAGAGATGAGAGAAATCAGGGAAGCTAATAATAATGAGTACACATATGGACATTCAAAGCCCATCTGTAGACAATTGGACATCCCCTCACAGAAGGGTCACAAGGAAGGGACAAACCAGCCAGGGAGCAGTATAACATTGACAAAACACTCAACATGCCTCTAGTTTTTCAATGCTACCTCTCCTCACTCCCCACCATCATCAGGATCCCAGTTCTAGCTTACAAATCCAGCTATACCAGAGCACGTACACAAGTACAGATAAGTGCTCTTGACACAGGGAATCCAGAGCAGATAAACACCTCAGGAACAATAATGGGAGGAGCGATACCATGAGGGTAGGGAAAAGTGGGGGAAGAAGAGGGAGGCAGGGGGACCTGATCACAATGCTCAATGTATCACACTCCCCCCTCCACAGGGGGATAAACAACAGAAAGGTGGGTGAAGGAAGATAGCAGACAGTATTAGATATGAAAATAATAACAATTTATACTTTATCAAGAAGTTCCGAGGGAAATGGCAAATAGAGCTGATGCCAAGAATTCAAGTAGAAAGAAAATGTCTTGAAAATGATGACGGCAACATATGTACAAATGCCCTTGATACAGTTGATGTACGGGTCGTTATAAGAGTGGCAAGAGGCCCCAATAAAATGATTTATTAACAAAAAAGATTCACAGTCTCAGAAACCCATAGGGGACATTACTCTGAGTTAGAATGGATTCAGGGCAGTGAGCTTTGGGGTTTCAGTTCTGAGGCCTTCAGGAAGATTATTCTAATGTGCCCTCAAAGAAACATTAGCACATTAGGTATTTTCTGACACCTGGTTAGGGATCTCCCAGTATTTTCAGTGACTGTGTCCTGCTCTAGAAGACCTGGTGGTGTCATGGCTGCTGGGCGTTCTGTGATCAGAACCCTCAGCTGCTCCACTGGACAAAGGCTGGACTTCCCACCGCCATGAACAGTTACAGTCTCAGAAACTCACAAGGGCAGACCTGCCTTGCACGGTAGGATTGCTGTAAGCCACCATCGACTTGATAGCAGTGAGTTGATTTTCTGATTTATGTTCTTCCCTTATCAGAGCATACCATCTTACGCTGTATGCTGGGTGTCATAGTCATCTTAAAATTTACTAGGAGTCATAGTGACTTCACAGAGCCCTGGCCATGGGCAAACACAGAGTTGAGCAGCTAGCACCTACTGAAAAGGCTGGGGGTTCAAATCCCCCCTGAAGAAAGACCTGATGATCTGTGTGGCAAATCTCACCCTTGAAGACCCTCTGAGCAGCTCTTCACTGACACACAGGGGTTGCCTTCACTTAGAATTCACTTGAATGAAACATTTTTTTTCCCCTTTCCTCATGAGGCCCCTCACTGGAACAAAGGGTTTTCTCTCAGCTCATAACCCAAAGGTGGGTCAGAATGAAACAGAGAAGGAAGGAAGGAAGGAAGGACTTGGGGACATAATTCTGTAAGATCCAAACAAGAAGGAATATGATTTAAACCTCAATACACAAGATTTTGAAGACTACCAAGAGGCCAGGGATGGGTGTGGGAACAGAGAAAGGGCAAGGGCTATGTGTGGGTGGACAACAACAACAAAAAAAGAAAATTTAACACAAAATAAAAATTGCTTCATGGGGCTGGGGGTTGGGGGTTGGGGGTGGGAGGAAGCCCTCCCTATACCTTACCTCTCAGATCTCAATATTGCTCTCAGTGGCTGGAAAAGGTGGGAATGTCAAACTGAAAAACAAAACCAAATCAAAAACAAAGTGCGTGAAACATCCCGAGAAGCACAATTGTACTCTGAACACATGGCTTGTCATGCACGGGAACTGACATACCAGAGACAGGATTGACCGTGCTTGAGTTAGGCACCGGGAACTCATTCAGTCTTCATCACAGATCCCTGGTTGATTCAACCAGTGACGGTAAGACTGATGGTTCAAACCTACTGAGAGGTGCCTTGCATGTCAGCCTGGTAGTCTGCTTCTACAAGGTAACGGCTATGGACGCTAGACCCAAGGAATTAAGGTCCATGCAGACTCTCTGGTGAGTCCTCTTTGCTCCGGCATTCCCCTTATCCTGACAGCAGCGTCTTTCTCAGAGTTGCTCTGCAGCCTCCCCGCCTCCCCACTTAATCCTTCCTTGTCTCCTCAGCACCTTTCACAGCAAGAGCAAATGGCTATCCTGGCTTACCCTGGCTCTCTTGCTCTCTGATCCTCACAGGCACTTTGTTCTTAGCATTTGACTCTGGTCCCTACTTCCTGGGGCTCTTCCGCTATGCCATGCTGCCTTGTTGAGAACCTTCTCCGTAAACTTAATTCTCCTATTGACGCTGTTCTTACCCCTTCATTTGCCTTGTCTACGTCTTGTGCAAGTCTACGTCTGTCCAGTGTACAAAAAGAGCTACTTTGCACTTGTTACATGGCCTCCTAAGATCATTACATGGCAAAAAAAAAAGCCATTTTGTGTATGTGTGTGTGTGTGTGTGTGTGTTGCGAAGGAGGTCTGTCTGTTTTGCTCAGAAGGAATCTAAAGCTCCAAGAAGTGGTATAAGTTGTTTGAGTTTGAAAAATAACTTTTTCAAATGCTTTTCCTCACTATGCCATATTTTCCTCAAGACACGTTCCTTTTCAAAGTTAAGTAATCATTAATTTAGTGACATTAGGAATGATACCATACACTAGGCATTGTACTGAGACCTGGGGACATGTAAAGAAAATGTGTAAGATGTCTTTCTTCTCCAAAGCTGATGGTGCCCGGCTATCAAAGATATAGCATCTGGAGTCTGAAAGGCTTGAAGATAAACAAGCAGCCATCTAGCTCAACTGCCACCAAGCCCACAATTCAGTGACATTAATTACATTCATAGTGCTCTGACCTACCACCACAGGCAAATTCTGCAGCTTTCTCATGACCCCCAAAGAGAAACTGAGTCCCCATTAAGCAACCACTCCCCTGTCCCAGCTCCTGGTAACCATTGATATGTTTGCCTTGTCCACATTCTTTTTGAAAGTGGGACTCTACAATCTTTGTCCTGGGGGATCTGACTTAACTCACTCAGCATTGTTTCAAGATTTGCCCATGGCATAGAGCTACTTTTTCCTTGTAGTTCAGTGTCATTGGGCAACATTGGTCCTGCCCCATAGTGACTCTAATGCAGCAGAATGAGCAATCTCCATGTCTTGAGGTGTCCTCACAGTGGTTCTTATGTTTGCACCTATTGTTGCAGCCCCTGTGTCAATCCGTCTCCTTAAGGGCCTTTCTCTTCATCGCCACCCCTCTACTTTCCTAAGCATGATACCCCCCGCACCCCCAGGGGCTGATGTCTCCTGACAATACGCCCAAAGTTAATGAGATGGAGTCTCATCATCTAGTTGTTGTTAGATTTTTTTGCAGCTGTTCCTTCTCCTATTGAGTTGTGCCCCATGAGCAAACGAAAGTCCCACAGGTCATTATGGTCAGCTTGACTTTGAGAGGAGGCTTTTCCTCAGTCATATTTTGAGTGCCTTCTGACCGGAGGGGGTTGCCTTCTGGCCCTCTCTCTGACCATGCTGTGTTTCGGTTCATCAGCCCTGCAGTGTCTGACAATGTTTTGAGGCTATGCATGAGTCTTCAGTGATTAGGTCCTCTGAGGTGGACAGTAAGAGTCCTTCTTCATTGTCTGGTTTTAGTTTGGAAGTTCTGTGGAAACCAGCTCACTTCCGGTGACTCTGTTGACAGTGACATAGCTTCCAGCATCACAGCAACACAGGACGACAAACTGACAGACAGGTGGTGCTGACAGACACGATTTCGCTCGATGGCTCAATAATATTCCTTTACATATATGTGTGTATATGTAATATTTCTTTATTCTGTGTTGATCATTTCTACCTTTTGGCTATTGTGACCAAAGCTATAATGAACATTGGTATATGAGAGGGCTTCAAAAAGTCGGTAGAGAGAATGCACTCTCTTTTGCTTTCTTTTTTTCCACCAACTTTTTGAAGTCGCTCGTGCAAGGTGATCCTTAAGTCTCCGATTGTCACTCTTTCAGGGTGGAACTGCTGCTTCTGGTGATTCCATCTGTACCTCTTTGAGGAGCCGCCAAACCGATTTCCACAGCCCCTGCACCACTCCACGGGCAACAGGTGACATTCCGTCTCTTTGCCACCCCTTATTAGTTTCCATTTTGTGTATGTGTGTGTGGTTTTTGTGGCATCACTGCCCTGGTGGGAGTAGGAAGCCGAGCATTGCTCCTGGAGAGCTGCTGCTGGATTTGAACCATCAAACCTGTGTGCCACAGCCCTGTACACAACCACTACATCACCAGGGCTCAGCCAGTTTCCATTTTTTAAAAATCATAGCTATCCTAGTATGTCTGACTACATGTCTGACATATGTCTCTATCAAGTTTGTTCTTCCTTTTTTATTAAGCTTGTTCTGTCTTTCTTGTGTTAAGTTTGTTGCATCTTTTGTTTGGCATCTTGAATACCAAAATCTAGCCCACGGCCCCATGTTGGTTTTGACTTGTCGTAACTCTGTCTTTGGGTTTTGAGACTATAAAGTCCTACAGGAACAGACAGCTCCATCGTTCACCCAGGGAGAGGCTGGTGGGTTTGCACCGCTAGTCTTGCTCTCAGTTTTCTAATGCCTAACCCACAGGATGAGCAGGGCTCATATGGGGAATTCCTCGAAGGTCCCTTTCTACTAATTCTATAGTCAGTACTGTTTCTGGGTCAGTTTCCATGGCTTGCACCTCTTCAACTATAGGCTGTAATTCTTTGACAGGATGCCAGGCAGCATCACGAGTTTTATCTGCTTTCAGACTGGATATTTTCGCATTCCAGCTATGCTCTGGGACAGAGCTAAGCTACCTTGAAATGGTTTGGATCTTGCTTTTAAGTCTTTTTAGACCAGAGCAGTGTTTAATTAAAGGTTCATTTTTTCCTAGTTCGTAGGCAAGACTCTTTATAGTATTGTAACTGATGGCTTGTGATTGATGAGATTTTTCCATCCTGGCTGCTTGAAGCAGGCCCTATTCCTGGCCCAGTGTGAGCTCTGGCTACCGTTCCCTTAGTTCTTTGAGTGGGTCTTTTCTTGGCTTCAGGTAGTTGACTCACACTGAGTAAATTTCAACCTAATCCTCAACGGGGACCCTCTACAGCTCTCCAGTGTTCTCTGTGCGTGCAGTGAACGCTCTCCTCTCTGGCCTTTTGCCCTGTGAGCTCTAGCTGCCCTGGCACCCCCAGGCTCCCAGTTCTATTCCCTCAGCTCTGCGAGGCTGCAGGGCTCTGCCTGGACCACCCCCCAGCGCCAACCCCCTCCTGGTGCTGCAAGCGGGAAACTTTGCAGGCAGTTTATTGAGGGCAATCATCGGGGCCACCCCATTTGCCTCCCATCATTCAGAGGTCAAGGCCCTTTGTCTACTGCTGGCCTCTTTCTAGAGAACTGTTGCTTCCCATCAGAGCCCTGGTGACAAAGTGGTGCGGCCAACAATAAGATCAGCAGTTTGAAAGCACCTGCCATTCCATGGGAGAAAGGTGAGTAAGACTTAGACCTTGGGGAACTCCAGGGGGCAGTTGTACTCTGCCCTTTGGGGCCATCATGCGTCTCAGTCGTCTCGATGGCAGTTGCATATGTTTTTGGTTTTTCCCTCCTGGTTGTTAGTGATTTCCGGTGTGAAACGAAATGTAGTCCCTGCCATTCTGTCTTAGCCAGAAGAGGAAGTGTGTCCCCTCTGGCAACACATTGGCCCGCTCAGTATCATTCCCATGGTAGTGGGGGAAAGGACTCATATGGCTTCACTTGGAGGCAGAGGGGTGGAGACGTGTGCTTCCTGGCTGGACAATGACGTCTCAGCGAGCGTTCTGCACGCGGGAAGGTGAGCCTGGGATTTTGGCAGCCAGCGGACTGTCTCTGCCCCAGCATCCGTCCTTTATTGTTCAGCCGAGCTTCCCGAGGCACAGCAGAAGGGAAAGGAAGCTTCAAGCTAAGGGCAAGGGGCACAGCGAAGGTCGTGGTGGAAGTTACCCTAGCAGCTCCTCCAGGCTCTAACCCGCTGGCTCACGTTTCTGTACCGGAGGTTCTGAAAGCCATAAAAATCGCATGAGCTCACCCCTCTGTCAGAGCCAGGAGTTCTGATGGTGAGAACGACTCTCTCCATATAACTGTGAGGTTGCATATGTGGTGAGAGGCATTTTTAAAGCAAAGCAGAGTTTAATTTCAGGGGTGTCTGGCTTTGTTTTCTTTGTTCGGCTGAAACCTCATGTAAGATAAGAGAGCGTCCTGGGAATAATTAGCCACAACGGGTGGTATAAATCCAAAGACAAAAATAATTCATCAACTTTAAAGCAACTCATTTAATACTGTGAGTGTGGCTTATTTGACCTGCATTTGGGAGCAAATATTAATGAAGAAGTGAAGGTAGCTTATGGCTTTTTCAGTTCTTTCATTTCCCACTAGATGTCTTTGATAGAAACTAATTATCGATGCTCTTGATTTAATTTGGAAAAAAATTGGATGAAGGTTTTTCTTAAGTCCCATGTCAGTGTTCGTCGCCCAGGAGAACTAAAATTAACCCCTGATCCCACCTCAGTAACTGCTCTGGCCAAGAGAGCCCATGGAGTCCACTTTAGAAAATAAGAAAAATGATGATGATGATGATGATGATTTTTTAAATAAAAATTTCTTCTGGGAATGCAGGAAGACTAGAGGAAATGTTCCCAGTGCTAAAGTTGCTTTTATTAACCCACTAAACAGATACCACAAAACTTTCATTAATTGAAACCCAACAAAATTGGACTCCTTTTCCTCCCCTCCATTTTATTTTTGAGTGAAAACAAAAAACGCAAAAGGCTAGAAAGCAAGATGCTTCAAGAATTTATTGAAAAACCATCACCCCGAATACTAGACTTAGAGTTTGTTACATGTGCATACTAATCATATGCACTCTTTACATTTTCTTTTCTTTTTAATAAATCATTTTATTGGTTTTTTTACAGCTCTTAGAACAATCCATACGTCAATAGTATCAAGCACACTTATACATATGTTGCCATTATAATTTTTAAAATATTTTCTTTCTACTCAAACCCTTGGTTTCAGCTCCTCTTTTTTCCCCTTCCTCCTCTACTCTTGCAACCCCTTGATAAATTATAAATTATTGTTATTTTCATATCTTACTCCATCCATTGTCTCCCTTCACCCACATTTCTGTTGCTTGTCCCCTTGGGTGGGGGATTTACATCGATCATTTAATCACTCCCCCTTTTTCTCTCTTCGCCCCCCATCTTCTCCCTACTCACATAGTATCACACTACTCCCATTATTATTCCTGAGGGGTTTATCTGCTTTGGATTCCGTGTGTCACGAGCTCTTATCTGTACCAGTGTACATGCTCTGGTCTAGCCAGATTTATAAGGTGAACTAGGGTCATGTGGGGGGTGGGAAGAAGCATCAAAGAACTAGAGGAGTGGTGTGTATTTTGTCTGTGCAATACTGCACCCTGGCTAGCTCATCCCTTTCTTGTGATGTTTCTAGAAGGAGATGTCCAATTGTGTACAGATGGGCTTTGGGTCTCCACTCTGATTCTTGTTTGCATCAATGTGATTGCTTGTTTTGGGTCTTCTGATCCCTGATCCTGTAGCGACCTCATGATCACACAGACTAGTGTGCTTCTTCCATGTGGGCTTTATTGCTTCCCTGCTAGAGGGATACTTGTTTAACTTTGAGCCATTAAGACGCCCAGACACTATATCTTCTAATAGCTGGGCACCATCTGCTTTCTTCACCATCTTTGCTTGTGCACCCACTTGGTGTTGAAAAGGTGAGCACCACATAATGCCAGGTGATTAGAACAAAGTTCTTGGGTCATGCACTCCCTACACTTTATCTGCAGTATATTCTTCATCACTGTTGTTCTTCAGGTTTACATCTTTAGTTACGTTCTATTCTTGGTAATATACTAATGAGAGCAAGGGTCTTATCTGGGTTCTGGGTTTGAATCATCTTTCTGACCTCATCTACTGCACTCATGGTTTAGTCACACTGAAATCCTTCTTACATCTCAAATATCTGTGATGACCCGTTTCATATGTCAATTTGACATGGTTATTTCACGACCCTCTAGTCGATTCCCACTGAACAGTGACCCTGTTCGACAGGGGAGACCTGCCCCTGAGGTTTTCTGAGACTCTCACTCTTCATAAGAATAGAAAGCCTCCACTGTCTGCCACGGAGCAGCTGAGGCTTTCAAACAGCTGACCTGCTGGCTTGCCATCTGACACATCACCCACTACACACACCCCGTTCAGTCATGTGCATCCAAGAGTTATGAGGAAGCAATTTTGCAGATTTGTGTAAAGCTCACAATCCACTGGTTTTGAATAAGAGAACATATCCTGTTTACTGTCAGTAGGCCTGATCGAATCAGTTCAAAGGCCTTAACGGCAGGACTGAGGTTTCCTTGCAAAGGAACAACTACTTAAAGGACTTCTCCTTTATGTCACGCACTTCCCTGAGGCCCGGTGGCATAGTGTTTGAGTGCGGGACTGCGGCCCACTGGGTTGGTGGTTCAAATCCAGCAGCAGCTCTCCAGGAGCAAGGCTGGGCCTTCTACTCCCACCAGAGGAAAGTGATGCCCCCCCCCTCCAAAAAAAAATGGGCCTCGCAATCACGGTTCTCTCTCAGGTGGGCAACCTGCCCAACATGGAGATCTCATGTACTTCCCAGTGGTCTGCCCACAGATGCCAATTTTGCCAAGCAGCTCATATCACTACTTATGTCGATTTCTTGCAATTAATCCCTTGCCTCATATAGTAAAATATCAGAGAATAGCGACAGATTGAGGGAAGGCCTGTTAATAAAAAATAAACAGGATTTGATGATGTGGGAAACTTTCATTTTTACCCAGATCTCAAGATGTTAAAATGAGGGGATTCAGTTTCAGGAAAGCTGTGCTCTAGAGAGAAAGTTCAGGTTGTGACTGGACAGACATCCCTGTGCAAATTCTTGACATGGATACAAATTCAAAATACTTAACTGTACAGAGAACTTTGGGAAGCAGCAGAATTTGGTTCTTTTTTCCTGATGAAGAATAAATATCTTTATCACAAACAGGAGAGATCCACAGGGTTTTGAGAATGTTATAGCAGCAGAAACATTGCCAGGTTGAAGCTACTGAATGAAAGAAGTATGGCAGACAGGAAACAGACCAGTGAAACAACGAAGCTGCCAATCTGTGTCCTTTTCATGCGGAGGAAACAATGGTGCTGAGAGCAGGGCATCATGTGAGAGGGGGCAGTGTCAGGCCATAGAGGATTAGTCACAGGCCTGGGGAGCTAATGGGTTTTGTGCCATTGGATTCTAAAAGTGCTTGAAACTATTGCCCTTTCCCCCATTCTTCTGTCTTTTCCCTTTTTGAATGGGAAGGCCTGACCCCTTCCTGCCATTGATTTGGAACAGATAACTTGTTTTCTAGTTTCACAGGTTTTTTTTTTGTTTTGTTTTGTTTTTTGTTTTTGGGGCATCACTGCTCTCCAGTGGTGGGAGTAGGAGGCCCAGCCCCACTGGTGGAATTGAACCTCCGTCCCAGTGGGCCACAGTCCCGCGCACAACCACTACGCCATCGGGGCTCAGCCCTAGTTTCACAGGTTTAGAGGTGATAGGAAACTTGTTCCAAGATAGATGGGATCCATAATTTCATGCACTCTGATTCAGATGATGAGATTTGAGAATTTTTACCTGAGAAGTAGGTGAGATTTAAAATCTTGACACAGTAATGGGTTGTGACTTTTGCATGGATGTTAGACTGAGGTGAATGTGTTTTGCAGGTGGGATGACTACAGATCTTCTGGGTCCAGAGAGTAGATTTTGGTAGGCTGAACAATGATATCCCAAGATTTCCATTCAGACCTAAAAGGGTCTTTGCAGAAGGGACCAAGATATTGAGGTAAGGGCATGATCCTGGGTTATTCAGGTGGTCACTAAATAGAATCATGTGTCGTTGTTGGAGAGACTCCAAAGGAGAGCTGAGTTTAGATAAGGAAGTAGGAGATACAAGCAAGTGGTAAAAATGAGAGGAGGAAGGGATTGTAAGTCGAGGAATGCAGGCAGCCTCCAAAGCTGGACTCTGCTCTAAAGCCCCCATTAGAAACTCGCCTTATAACACCTTGGTTTTTTCTAGTCCATCGCCTTAACCACTCAGCCACGACTACAGCTAACATCTTGGCTTTTTAACTCCATAAAACTGTTTTCAGATTTCTGGCCTCCAGAAATATTATACTTAAAAATTGTGTTTTGTTGAGCCATCAAGTGTGTTATAATTTGCTACAGTTACAATAGGACATTCAACCATTTCAAGACATTCAACTCTTTCAAAAGAGTTAAGCAAGAACCAGTGGTATTGAAGGAAGTTGTCTAAGCTCCACTGAAGGTATCACACACACACACACACACACACACACACTCCAAGTATTCAAGGAGCACCACTACTAGAGGCACTTACTCATCTTTGCTAGGAATTTTTGAAGACAGCTATTGGCCAACTGACTAGAAAAGGTCCATATTTGTACTCATTACAAAGAAAAGTGACCCAACAGAATTCACCTGCCAGTAAAACTTTACTGATGATCAGACAACAATCGTTGCAGCAGTACATTGACAGGGAGTGGCCAGAAATTCAGACAGGCTTCAGATGTGGAACAAGGGAAATCATTGATGATGGGTCTTAACTGAAAGCAGAGAATACCAGAAAGATGTTTACTTGTGTTTTATGGACTATGCAAGGAATTCAACTCTGTGGACATCAATAAACTAGGGACAGTCTTGAAAAGAATGGGAATCCCAGAACACTTCATTTTCTATTGTAGAGTTTGTACAAGGATCAAGAGGCAGTTGTGTGAAAGAACAAGGGAATACTGCATGTTTTAAAACTTTTTAAGAAAGATATGTGTCAGGGTTGTCTTTTTTTTTTTTTTTGCTGTACTTAGTCATTCTTTTTGCTGAGCGAGAATGCTACATTGAGGATTGAGGTGTGCCTGACCCAAGTCATGGCATTATTTCTTGCTTCATATGTGAGAATGAAAGGTGGACACCCAATAAGAAAAACTGAAGGAAATTTGGTGCATTTGAATTATGTTGTTGATGAGGAAGATTGAAAGTATCACGTACTGGCAAAAGGAAAAAAACCTCAAACCTGTCTTGAAAGTACAGCGAGAATGCTCCTTTGGAGCAAGGAGCAAGGATGGTGAGACTTTGTCTTGTGTACTTTAAACATGTTGTCAGGAGAGAGCCGTCCCTGGAAAAGGTTTGGTAAGGTAGAGGGGCCGTGAGAAAGAGAAAGGTCCTCAAGGAGATTGAGTGACCCAGTGACTGGAACCATGGTCTCAAACATAAGGAAAATTGGGAGCGGGTGCAGAACTGAGCAATGTTGTAAATAGGGTCGGTTAGGGTCGGAGCCGGCGCAATAGCCCCCAAGAACAGCACCAGCAATAGAAAACTAATACAATGTCTATCATACCTGATGATTTTGTCACTGGTTATTCCTGCCTTTTCCATTGCTCTTTCCCCAGGCATTCACCTGGCTGATTCCCTCACCATATTCAAGTGTTGCACGTATAGTCTCCTCTCACCAAAACCTACCTTTCTCTCTCTATTTGAAATGACAAACTATTTTCCACGCACCCCCCCCCAGCAATCCTCATGTCCATTCCCTACTCTATTTTTACATAGTACACATAACTTTCTAGCATACGAAATCTGTTTACTTATTATGTACATTATTCTCATCTGTCTTCTCATGCTGGCAAATATATACCGCAAAGACAAGGCTTTTTCTGTGCTCATTCAGGTATTTCAAGTATCTCATCCAGTCACTGGCACATAGGAGGTACTAAATAAATATTACTTGAATGCCTAAACAAACCCTTCAACCTAGTCACCTCAGCAAGAGATCTCACCTCCAATTTCACAGAAAAAAAAAGAACTGAGAAAGAGAGCATCCATTTTCTTCCATCCTACCCATTCATGGTTTTGTCTATTTCCCACCTTTTCCAATATTTAATGATCTTCCCTGAGACTCAAGGTTAATCCGGACATCAGAATTCTGCTTTCATGTACATAGGTAAATATATTTATATATAATGAAGGGGAAGTAGGGCTGAGCCCCGGTGGCGTAAGTGGATGAGTGCAGGACTGCAGCCCGCGGGCTTGGCAGTTCAAATCCAGTGGCAGCTCTCAGGAGCAGCACTGGGTAGCTCACATGACCACCAGAGGGCAGTGATGCCAAAAAAAAAGAAAGAATAATGATGGGGAAATATATCTATGGGCATATATTTATAGGGTTAGTATTAAGGTGGCAGGTGGACATTGGGCCTCACTCAAGTACTTCCTCAATGCAAGAACACTTTGTTCTATTAAATTGGCAGTCCATGATACAGTCCTGATAGGATCACTGAAGACAAAAGTGTACATAAGCAAAAGTGGTGAAGAAAGCTGATGGTGCCCGACTATCAAAAGAGATGGCATCTGGGGTCTTAAAGGCTTGAAGGTAAACAAGCAGCCATCTAACTCAGAAGCAGCAAAGCCCACATGGAAGAAGCACACCAGCCTGTGTGAGCACAAGGTGTCGAAGGGATCAGGTATTAAAGAACTAAACATTCTATCATTGTAAATGAGGGAGCGTACAGATTGGGTACTCAAAGCCCATGTGTAGGTAACGAGACATCTCCTTACAGAAAGGTCATGGGGAGGAGATGAACCAGTCAGGGTGCAGTGTAGCAATGATGAAATATGTAACTTTCCTCTAGTTCTTAAATGGTTCCTCGCACGCCCCCCCACCACTGCCATGATTCCAATTCTACTTTACAAATCTGGCTAGACCAGAGGATGTACACTGGTACAGATAGGAACCGGAAACAAAGGGAATCCAGAACAGATAATCCCTTCAGGACCAATAGTGAGAGTGGCCATACCAGGAGGGTGGAGTAAAGGTGGAGCAGAACGGGGGAACAGATTATAAAGTTCTATTTTAACATTGGTAAAGCGGTACACCATTGACAAGAGCAGGGGGGTAGGGGGAAGAGAGAAAGGGCGTATATTCTCTTCCTGTTCGCTCGCCATTCCCTAGCTTGTCGTGAATTCTTTCCAAAAATTGAGACTTTTTAAAAATGTCACAGGACGTGGGAAAAATTGTTTTAAATCAGGACTGTCCTGCCAAAAGTGGGACATCTGGTCACTTTATTCTACATATAACCTCCTCCCTGAGGTAAGGACAACAGGGAAATGGGTGAAGGGAGACATCTGACAGTGTAAGATATGACAAAATAATAGTTATTTAATAGCTATTAAAAATTATAAAGGGTTCATGACGGAGAGGGGAAATGGGAGAGGGGAAAAATCAGCTGACACAAAGGGCGCAAACAGAAAGCAAATGCTTTGAGAGTGATGAAGGCAACAAATGTACAAATGTGCTTGATATACAATGGATGGATGCATGGATTGGGATAAGAGTTGTATGAGTCCCCAATAAAATGATTAAAAGAAAAAAGAATTATGCTTTCTACCCACACCCACCTATTCAGGATACTGAAGACATAAATCAGCCCCCTTCCTATAATCTTTCTTTATCTCTCTTTCTTGGCTTTATTTCATCCATATCTAAAGGCTCAAGTTTCTCCCAATCTAAAAACAATATTCCCTTGACCCCTGTCCTGCAACCACTCCTCTATGTTGCTGCTTCACTGCCAAATGTTGCTAGCCTTCATTATTGCTATCTTTAGTTCCATACTATCCATTCCTGCCTCGATCCCCTGCCGTCTGGCTTCTGCCCACCATGCTTCACTGAAAAGGACCGGGCTCAAGTGAAGAATGACCTCGGTTGCCTAATTCTAGAGACTGCTTAGTCCTAGTGTTGGATGAACCCTGGGCAGAATGAAGTAACGATCGCCACACCCCGCTTCTTGAAGTCGTCCCTTTCTCTGCTTTTTGCATGAACTACTCTCTTGAGCAGACTTCGGCCTCACTGATTGTACTTTTTTTTAGTTATTATTTATGCTCTCTCTCTCTCTCTCTCTCGATTGCTTCTGTGTTGACGTTTCCAAGGGGTTGTCCTAAAATACCTTTTCTTTCCATGCCCCATGTTCTTCCCAGGTGATTGTACAATGCCCATGACTTCAGAGGCCTCTATAAGCCAATTGCTCCCAAGTTCATCAGACAGGCACCAGCCACTGTTTTGTGTGCGGTGGGCAGGACAGACGAGAAGATCCGCACCGTCTCATGCACAACTGTGTGACGGTGGTCACTCTCGAACTACAGCCCGACCGTCAACCTAGAGCATCGCCAGGAGCATCATTGCTGAGACTTTAACTCTTCGTCGGAGTCGAAAGCCCCGTCTTTCTCCCAAGGCGCTGCTGGTAGTTTCAAACTGCTGCCCTTGTAGATCACAGTCCACTACATCCCCCGGCTTCCTGGATGGCCCACGGGCACGTTGAATTATCCACACCAACGTCAGCATATTGACTCTTCTCCTTACCCTGCTCCCGCCTGCTCTTTTTGGGTGGCATCACTAGCCACCCAACTAGCGAATCAAGACAATTGATCCTAATCCTTGCCTCCTCCTCCTCCACAGCCTAATGCATCCAATTCATCATAGCTGTGTACCTCAGCCATTAATTTGCCGCAGTACAGCAAGAGCTTATTGAGTTGTGAAGATCTATTTGCTCTAGTACCAACGGGCCTCAGACTGGTGGCGTTTATTAGTTTTGTAGGTGTATTTTTAATGATCATCTATTCTCTCCTAGACTTCGTGGCTTTCTTGCACGTTTCGTCCTGATTGCATCCTGCTGTCTTCAGAGGTGCTGCCCTGTTTCTTATTGCCAGAGATTCCCGCAAACGAAGGCTGTTGAGGGGCCCCATGACTCCGGAGGGAGGACATCAAGATGTAGGGGCTTCATTGTTGGGGCCAGGATGTGGGGATGAGACATTTCTTCCGTGGTTCCTCACCTGCCTTCACCTGGAGTCTCAGAGTCCTGCGGCCTGTACCCTATTACCTAAGTAGTGATACTTAGAAAAGGTGAACAGATCTTTTAACCTCACCTGGCTTCGCTTCCCATTCATAGTTCCTAGGTTCTGTATAATATGATGAGATTAGCTGTGGATTTAATCAGAGACAAGTGTACTTATCTTGGATTATGTGTTTACCAGGAAAGGAAGTTCCATATTGGCATTGTCCATTCTCCGGAAAATAGGGATGATAGCAATAACAGTTAAAACATTTAAAAAACATTTAAAACATTAAAAAAAAATTAAAGCCTCCCTTGCTTTGGAAGCATTTGTCTGAATCAGCTCTCCCTCTTCCACATATAAGGCATGTGGTTTTGGACAGTGATTACTATGGAAGGAGGCGGGATGCTTCTCTGAGAAAGATAGAGGTGGTAGAAGAAAGGCAGGGAGTCGCCTTGAGACAGATGCAGAGTGTAAGGGGTGCAACAGTGGAATGGCTTTGGGCTGATGCAGGAAAACAGTTGAAGCCAGTCAGTACCTTCCTTGCTCTCACACCAGCCTTTCCTGGCTGCTCTTCTGACTCTGGAACACACCCAAGCCAGTCAGGCCCATGCGGTGTGGTTTTCAGGGAGTAAGCCAGGCCCCCTCCACCAACTTGGCCCAGAGATTCTTGGAGTGGTTCTTATCTGGGAAGAAGGTTAGGGAGGGAAATTGATCTGTTTTCCAGAGTCTGATAATAGGACAGAATATAAGTCATATTTCAAGAGACCCAGGGGAACTAGGGTGGGGCAAGGATTGTTAAAAATGATAAGGGGACTTTTGGAGACCCCATCCGATATTTACCAGCTGTGTCTTCAACGAAAAATTAATCTTGGTCTTATTTTTTTTGCCTGGGTTTGCAGATTTGTGAGGAGTGGATATTTATTTTCTCTAGACTATATCCTTGGAAGGGTGGACAAACAGAATTAGAAAAAAGAGCCCAAGTTAAATCAGATATATAGTTATAGATCCAGGGCGTAAGGACCTTGAAAGTTATTTAACTACAAGCTGGCTCATGCTTTCCAGCTGTACCCTACAGATACAAGATGGGCTGGGCTCGGCTCGAGCACTCACAGACTAACTTGCTGTGGGTCATAATCACTTCAGGGCAGTGGGCTTCTATCACCAGGGAATTAGCCTGTGCCAGTGTTGAATAATTCTAATTGTCAGAGGTTGTTGGAAATAAAACAAAACAAAACTGCCTTTTGGTAGCTTTTACCTAGTGATATTTGTTTTATTTAATAGAATAACTCTAAACGTTCAAGTATGAAACCTAAAATATATGGACAATCTTGTAGTCTTTTCAAAAATAAACATTTGTTCTATTTAATCAGCTCTAAGTCTCTTAACTTTGCCAGACAGTCTGCCCTAAGGAAGTTTTCCTTTGTTCGTGTTTCTCTAGGAAGGCCTGTTCTAATCAGCAGAATCAGCAGAAAGATGATCACTCCCCTTGTGATAGACTCAGTAGTTCTGATAGCAGGGCTGAAGAGGATATTGGCCTTTTAGGTCTGTGACCAATTAGACTCAAGCTGCTGCTAGTCAGGTGTTTGTATAATTGGTTTTGTAGAACCCAACTGACTTGAATTGTCGGCCATAACTCCTGGAGCCTTATTTACAAATCCGATCAGGGGATTTGAATTGTGGGGCTGGAAAAGAATGTTGAAAGGATGGGCCGCTCAAAGGAGACGCATACCTGTCTCAGAAGAAGTAAGGACAGAGTGCTCCTTAGAGGCAAGGATGGCTGAGACTTGGTCTCCTGTGCTTTGGACATGCTGTCAGGAGAGACCAGGCTCGGGAGAAGGACATCATATTTGGTGAAGGTACAGGGCAGCAAACAAGAGAGGGGTTGACATAAGCATAGAAACAATTGTGAGGATGGCACAGGATGGCACAGGGTAGTGTTTTGTTCTGTTGTGCCTCAGGTTTCCATGAGTCAGAATCAACTCGATGCCCCTAACAACACAACAACAACAGAGCAGGGCAGGCTGATGCCTTTACATGCACTAGGTAGAGATCAGGCCAACCCTGCGGGTGGGCTGGGCAGCAGCTATGCACAACAAGCACAAGATGGTCGCCAAGGAAAGAAATCCTCTTCAGCCCCCTCAGAGACAAATGGCAGGAACCAACTTGAGAGTTCCGTGCTAGCCGAGGGGCAAAGCACTGAGGCCTAAAACTACGGATTCATCAGTATCACGACGGTTGGTGTCATCCAGTTTGGTAGCTCCTAGTGTCACCTCCCACCCACAGAATCCCTCCTGTCCCAGGTCACACAGGATCCTAACTAATATTTATGATCGATTATTAGTTATGACACTAGTAACTAAACAGAAGCTCTCCACCTTTATTTTGTTAATTGCATATGGCTCACATATCAAGTGTGGCAGTCACCTAATCTGGTGTCAATTTGAGGATTAAGAGTGAGGGTGGAATCTAGCCTGTCAATCTGGAGATAGCCAGTGAGATTTCTGTTGTGGGCATGGCCTTCTCCTCCAAGAGTTCTGGGAAATTTGGTACTTTCTTCTTGGAAGCAGGAGACACTCTCTCCCTCCCTTGGAGACATTCGTCTGACAAGGCTTGCTCCCTGTGAGACATTGCAGCATGTGCTGCGTGAGTCTGAAGAGGACTTTATAGATTGGGATCAGACATATGGACTCACATCAGACTGATGACCTTGGACTAGACTGGGTGAGGATGGTTTCTTAATATACAGTTATCCTTTATATAAAACTTTCTCATATACATATGTTTGATAACTCAATCATATTAAGGAGAGTTTTTTTTACTCTTTTTTAAATTTTAATTTATCATTTTATTGGGCGCTCATACATCGCTTTCCATCATACTTAGTTCAATACATAGTTACATACACTGTGCCAAGCACCTCCAATTGCCTGTCCTCATCGACATTCTCCCAACATCTGCCCCTCCACTTGGGCCCTTGATATGGGCCCTCCTTTCTTTCCCCTCCAAACTTTCCCCTCTTCCCCCCAGTCCTCATTACTCTGCAATGATTATTGTTTTGTCATATCTTACACTGCCCGATATCTCTCCCTGCCCACTCCTCCCTACTGTCTGCCCTCCAGATAGGAGACAATATGCAGATCCCCTTAAGAAGAGTTTTGCAATCATCACTATAAGTAAATTTTTGACATTTCTTTCTCTTCTTTCACTTTCTTCTTTCTTATAGTTATTGTTGTTAGCTTCTCAGGTTACCCAACCTCACTTTTCATGTCCCCAGGTAATCATTAATTCAGTTACTCTCTCTATAGATTTTCCTATCCTGAATTTCATATACCCCTCCCCCCCAATATATACATGTAAAATAAGATCAGCAAATTAGCAACAATGGCAAAATAAAACAGAGAAAAACCTCAATAAAAACAAATTTACAATGGGTCAAAAAGGAAATAATTTGATAAGGTTTTACATATTAATTTAACTGCATCTGCCATGATTGACTTTACAATTCTCTCGTCCCCGGACTATGGTCAGAAGGAATTTACTGGAGACTGAGTACATGTGGCAATCTTGCAAATAGATTTTGGGTTTTCTTTATTATCTGAAGCCACCTGCTAAATCAGTGTTTGGAATTTAAGCTCTGAGACCATTCCCTCCTTCAGATTGGGATTTCGTTATTTATAATCTTGGATCACATTGGTGGGTGTGCTTCTTCTGAGTGGACTTAATTGATGCCTTCCTTAGATGGCTGTTTGCTTAAAACCAAGCTTTGAAGACCCCAGGTGTTCTTCTTTCTGATAGCTGGACACTATCTGATTCTTTTCACCACTCTTTGCTTTGCTACAGCACTCATATTTTCAGTGATGACTCCATGAGGGCAAGTTTCAAGTAGGACCATGACAGTAGAACTAGTAACTGTTTTGTGTGATCCCAAAGCCCATTTATATATCTATGGCATATATATGTGTGTGTGTTTGTGTGTGTGTGTGTGTGTATTCTCCCTGGTTTAAAGACAGCATTGTCATTTTACTGGAGAACATTGTAAATTATCCCCACAAAGCAAAAGGCTAGTCTATTGATAGTATCAATAGTTTAGCCATTGATATAAAAAAAAGGTTTTTATTCACATGCATGTATATGCCAGCTTTTTGGATGGCAATATATGAATTGTTGACTTGTACAAATTAAAAGGTTAAGTAACTGGATGCGACTTACACAACAGCAATTTTTAAAAAATGATCATTTTATTGGGGGTTCATTCAACTCTTATCACAATCCACACATACATGCATTGTGTCAAGCACTTTTGTACATTTGTTTCCCTCATCATTCTCAAAACACTTGCTTTCTACTTGAGCTTCTGGTATTTGCTTCTCATTTTTCTCCTCCCTCCCTAAGCCCCCCTTCCACATAAACTCTTGATAATTTATAACTTATTATTATTTTGTCAAAGCTTACACTATCTGATGTCTCCCTTCATCCACTTCTCCGCTGTCCATCCCCCAGGGAGGTTATACGTAGTCCTTGCAATCTGTTCTCCCTTTCTACCCCACTTTCCCTCCACCCTCCTATTATTACTCTTCTCACCACTAGTCCTGAGGGGTTCTTCTGTCTTGGATTCCCTGTGTTTCCAGTTCCTATCTGTCCCAATGTACACCCTCCAGGTCTGCTGGATTTGTAAGGTAGAATTGGGATCATGATAGTAGGGGGAGGAGAGGAGCATTTAAGAACTAGAGGAATATATGTTTCATCATTGCTATACCACACCCTGACTGCCTCCTCCCCTCCCTGAGCCTTGTGTGAGTGCACTCACCCACATTCACAATGATATGATTTTGTGTTCTTTGATATAGGGAATAACTTTAAAATTTTATTTTATTTTATTTATTTTGGGGAGTACTCATTCATGTAGGCAGAACTATGCCTGTAGAAATTTTAAAATATTTTCTTTTTTCTTTCATTGCTACTTCTCTTGCAAAATGGCTATTGATATAGGTTCCCAGATACTAATTACCACAATGGTGCAGCTAGACACCAGAAAATTTCACCAAATCAAGCAAGCAACAGCACGTACTTAGGGAACATGTAGATGGAGCCATATGATTTGAAGCCTCCTTATAATTGAGTGAAAATGATAATTCTAACCAAAGCACATTTTAGCATAGAGATTTATTCCTGTAGGAGTATTAATATATGTTAGCTGCCCTTATGAAAACTATTTTTGTTTGTTATAGCTAACTATTTTTGTTTGTAATAACTATTTTAATTAAAAATAAAAATTTCTGCTGAAGCATTGCACAACAATTTTATGCCAATCATGCTGGTGTCACTGCCTCTGACAGTATCACTCACTACAGTCAGAACCCCCATAAATGATGCCATAGTATGGGTTGAAACTTGCAAACTTCTTCCTTGATAGGAATACTCCAAGTCAGAACTAGAGAGTGGTTCTTGAGGTCAGTACGAATTGGAGCCAAAGGATGAGCTAATTGATGTCATGGATGTTGTGCAGATCACAAAACTTACCAGGTCAAGAGAAGACTAGAAGCCAAATTGTTTCTGGTGGTCTGATGATAGGAAATGGTAAAAGCCGGGTTTCTAATCTTCACTCCAAGGCATTCCTGATTCACTCCATCTGGTCTTTCAAAGAACTGAAGTAGTGTTTGTCAATGTGGACTTGGGGAGATTTCCATTCCAAAAATTTATTAAGTTTGGCCCACTGGCTTAGACTGAGATCTGGGGCCCCCAAATCTGTTATCTCTCATAGTTTCCCGACCTCCTCTGATTTGGTAAACATACCATCATTTAAGTCACTGAAAATGTTTAGCAGAGCAGGCCAAGGACAGAAAGTTCTATGGCAAAAATTAAAATTCTCCCTTCAGGTTGACCATCATCTATTAATCACATCCTTTGAGGATAGCCATCCAAATGCTTACTAATCTATGCAACGGCACCAGTATGAAATTCACATCTTGAAATCTTGCCCATAGAGTGAGTTCTTGGTGCTGGGTGCCATTGAGTTGGCTCTGACCTAGAGACCCTATGAAACATAACGAAATATTGCCCCGTCGTGCACTGTTCTTACCACTGTTCTTATGTTTCTGCCAATTGTGACTACATCACTCTATTGTTTAAAGGCCTTTTTTAAAACCTCTGAATCTCTGCCTTACCAAGCATGACATCCTTCTCTGGGACTGGCCTCTCCTGATAACGTATCTAAAGTTCATGAGAATGAAGTCGTGCCCCCTTCCTCTTTGATTGGAACTATTCAAAGAAGTTTGTTCTTTGGGTTGTCCATGGTACTTTCAATCATTGCCAGTACCATAATTCAAATGTGTCAACTCTCCTGTAGTCTTTCTTATTCAATGTCCAACTTTCACATGTCTTTGAGGCAGTTGAAAAGACCATGGTTTGGGTCGGGCACCTCATGGACCTCACAATAACATCCACACATTTCAACTTCACTCTCAAGACATCTTGTGCAGCAGATGTACCCAATGTAACATGACTTTTGGTCTCACAACTGCTGCGGCCTCAAGCGGTGGTTGTGAATCCAACCAAGGCAAAATCCTTGACAACTTCAATCTTTTCCCCATTTATGATGATGTTACCTCTTACGTCCAGTTGTATCTTGGTTGTCTTTACATTGCACCATAATCCATTCTGAAGACCACAATCCTTGATTTTCATCAGCAAGTACTTCAAACCTTCTTTGCTCTCAGCAAGCATGGTGGTGTTGTCTCCATAGTGCGGGTTGTTAATAAACCTTCCTCCAATCTTGATGTCTTATTCTTTTTCATAAGAGCTAGCTTCTCTGGTTATTTGCTCAGCATATAGATTGAACAAGAATGGTGAAAAGATATAATTCTGAGGCGCGCCTTTTTTAGTTTTAAATCAGGGTGTATGCCCTTATTCTGTTCTCAAAGCTGCTTCTTGATACAAGTTCTACATAAGTGTGATGTTCTGAAATTCTCACCCTTCCCAAGGCTATTCATAATTTCTAATGATCCAGAGAGTCGAATGTCTTGGCATAGTCAATAAAACACCAGTAAACGTCATTTGAGTATTCTCTGTTTTCAGTCAAGATCCATTTGTCATCAAAATTGCAAAACTCTTTTGAATCCAGCCTGAAACTCTATCAGTTCCCTGTCAATGTACTGCTGCATCTGTTATTGGAGATGCAATGTAAGAGATGCTATCAAACGTCTTGCTGAAATGTATTTTATTAATCATCTTGAAATTCTCTGGATGTCTCTGAACTGTATTTTGACTGGAATATCTTATTACCAGGGTCTTCACTTTGACTCTTGATGTCTGAGGAGCTTAAGGAGCTGGAGGAGAAACTACATGGCCTTGCGCTAATGGAACCAGACCTCTGAAGCCAGAGAAGCCACGTGGAGAGGCTTGCCACTGCTGAGTTGCCTCTACCACCACTGGATGGTGTTGATGGACCCTGAGCCCTGGAAGGGAGGAGTCAAGGGGAGACCCCTGCCAGCACCGGGATTCTGTACCCACTAGCCTGTAACTTCATTAGTCGGAAGGAGACATTATAGACTGGTATTGGGCATATGAGCTAATATCAGACTTATGACTTTGAATCGGACTGCATTGGGTTGTTTTCTTAATGACCCATTCCTCTTGTATATAAACCTTACCCTTATATCCATATGCGTGTCTATGAATGTTGTTTCTCTAGCTTACCTGGACTAACACATATGGTCATTTAACTTCTGAATTTTGATGCCTGAGAGTTCCAAGTCCTTAATATGAAGTATAGCTTTCCACAACTGCTCCCATCATTTGTATAAGCTAATTTGAATGGTCTCTTTTCCTCATAAAAATGCAGTTGAGCCTAATCAAGAACTACCAGTATCCATCTATTCATTTAATAAAAGCACACAGGGATGCTGTGTGCCAGAAGCAACTGAAAATATCTAAACCATCTTCTTTTCTCTCTGTTTGACATTTACCCTTAAAAAACCCAATGACCTAACATTTGATGACTGTTAGTTCTCACCCAGGGTGTCCTGATGGCAATAGTGGTTAGATGTGGGGTTGCTAATAAAAAGATCTGGTGTTCAATCTCTATGCCACACCCCCACCCCCTCCACCCCCCTGCAGCAGCTCTGAGGGAGAAAGATGGAGTCAGCTGCTCCCTTAAAGATCTACAGTCTTGGGCTGAGCCCCGGTGGCATAGTGGTTGAGTGCAGGACTGCAGCCCATTGGCTTGGGGTTCAAATCCAGCAGCAGCTCTCTGGGAGCAAGGCTGGGTAGCTCCCAAAACCACCAGAGGACAGTGATGCCCTCTCCCCCGCCCCCCCCCCCCAAAAAAAAAAAAAGATCGACAGTCTTGGAAACCCCATCTAAGGCCTCTATGAGTTAGCAATAGGGTTGGCTTTTAGTTCATCTCCTGGTCTTAAAATAGTATTTGACTTTCATTTCATGTAATTTATACTGCTGTGATGGGTTTTGTATAAACTTGGCTAGGCCAGGAGTCTCTGCAGTTTGGTAGTTAAGATCCAGTAATCTCCTACAATATGACCTAACATCATGTAATTAACTTTATAGGATCTGCTATGAGCAGCCAATCCATTGTTAGAAGATGAGGGGAAGATGCAACACCCGACTTACGCAACAGCCCTGATGAAATTGAAAGGAAATTGTGTCCGTGACGCGGCCCGCTTCCAATATAAGTGGAAGCTGTGGAGAGCCTGCTTTACTTTGTTCCGGGTCTGTCTCCTGTGTTTGCCTCACCGACCTATTTCTTTTAACTCAAACTACCAGCCAGTGCTATTGCCTGATGGTCCCGGGAGTTGTGAGTGGACTACCAGCTGACTCATCCACCAGAGATCCATTCTCCTCTGCAGTTGCTGTCTGACCTGCTGACCTTGGATTCATTTGCCTTTTCTCTACCTGTGCCAGCCAGTCTTTTCATAAAAGTTTCTTTGGACATATACATGAATACAAGGTTGACGTTGCTTCTCTGCCGAACCCAGCCTCAGACACCTGTCGAGGTGTCCTATGCTCTTCTTATGCACTGCTGCTGCTGTGCATGTCCACTTTTTCCTGTGGTCACCACTACTCCTTGATGGCCGTGTATAGCCAAATAATTTAAATCAAATGAAGCACCAACAAAATCCAGTTTCTCAGCCACACTACTGACATTTCAATTGCCTGACAGCCTTGTGCTAATGGCCATCGCATTAGACTGCATAGCGTTGGAACGTTTCCAAGACTGCCAAATGCTCGACTGGACAATGCCGTCTGAAATCTTCCTCGGGCTCTTTGGCATGTTTTCTCAGGCAGGAAGGTGGGATGCCTTTGACACACACAGAGTTGGCACTTGCTGATTGCCCTTGCAGGCCACTGGCAGATTCTTTCCTGTCCTTTGTGTCTCTGATAATTGTCACTTCCAGAAAGCTTTATTGCTGCGGGCTCCTGTGACTGTCACTTTTAAAGAGGTCCATGTGCTTGTGTTAGGCTCTCCTTTTAGAGCCTAGCAATTACACTAAGCATCAACTTCTTGGTCCCCCAAGGAACCACAGTTTGCAAACCAATGTGAGTAAATATTTTCTACATCCCATTGGTGGCTGTTGTAATTACCAGACCTAACACAATGCTGGCACTTGCAGACACTGAAAATGTTTGCTTGGATGAGTAAACGAATGGAGAGGCTCATTTCATACCTGTAAAAGTTCTCTTGAAAAGTCGAAGAAACACATCAAGGGGCAAAGTGATAAAAAGAAGCCAGGAACAATGGAGGGAAGGAAGGTGATCCTGAACCCCTCCAGTGTCCTCTCTGTGTCACCTTCATCTTTGTTGCCTCGTTGGAGGGACATAGAAGTACCCTGGAAAGCAGGTCGAAGAAGAAGTAAACAGGGAATGAAGGAGCAAAGTAAGAAAGAAAGAGAACCATTAAACAAAACAGGAGACAGACAATAGCACGTTAAACCTAGATAGCATGGTAGAGTTCACCTGGTCTAACTTCTTCATGTCATGGATAAACCATGAATATTTTCTTAATGTATAATATAAATCAGCAGCCATCTAGCTCAGAAGCAGCAAAGCCCATATGGCTTTGCACACCAGCTTGTGTGACCATGAGGTGTCAAAGGAATCAGTTATCAGGTTTCAAAGAACTAAAAACCATAACATTGTATGCCGACCTTCCTGATATCATCACTGATGACAAATGTGTGCATGAGCAAATGTGGTGAAGAAAGCTGATGGTGCCTGGCTATCAAAAGATGTAGCATCTGGGGTCTTAAAGACTTGAAGGTAAACAAGCGGCCATATAGCTGAGAAGCAACAAAGCCCACATGGAAGAAGCACACCAGTCTGTGTGATGATGAGGTGTTGAAGGGATCAGGTATTAGGCATCAAAGAAAAATTATATCATTATAAATGAGGGGGAGTACAGGTTGGGGACCTGAAGCCCATCAATAGGTGAAGTGACATTCCCTTACAGAGGGATCACAGGGAGGAGATGAGCCAGTCAAGGTACAGTGTAGCAATGATGAAATATGCAACTTTCCTCTAGTTCTTAAATGCTTCCTCCCCACCACTCTCATGAACCCAATTCTACCTTATAAATCCATCTAGACCAGGGGATGTACACTGGAGCTGGAAACATGGGGAATTCAGGACAGATGATCCCTTCAGGACCAGTGGTGAGAGTGGTGATACCGGGAGGGTGGAGGGGAGGTGAAGTAGAAAGAGGGAATCAATTGCAGGGATTTATGTATAACCTCCTCCCTGGGATATGGACAACAAGGAAGTCGGTGAAGAGACACATTGGACAGTGGACGGTATGGCAAAATAATGACAATTTTTCAATTATTAAGGGTTCATGGGGCAGGGGCTGTGGGGAGGGAGGGAAAATATGGGAAGCTAATATGGGGGCCTAAATAGAAGGAGGACGTTTTGAGAATGATGATGGCAACAAATGTACAAATGTGGTCTGCATACATTTGATGTCTGTATTGATCGTGATGAGTTGTATGAGCCCCCAATAAAATGATTTAATAAAAAAAATGCAGAATTGAGATTGGAAGACATAGGGTTAGTAACTTGTCTAAACTGGCAAATCTATATATGCCATGAATTCATTTATGAAGCAAAATGTGATTGTAAAATATTAAGGTAGTATCAATTACCTTTTGTGTGCATTGAGGGTCTTTATTACTTTTTTTTTGCATGTAGTGTGATGACTTTTTTTCTCCTGACCTCATAATTCATCATGTGTTGTTTGTATGACTCACAGTGAATGAGAATGTTTGTTGAAGTATGAAAAATGAATAAATCAGGTGACAATGAAGCCAAGGAGTGTGGGCGGGAGGCCTAGAAGCCAGTCCACCTAGCAGGCAGTAGCCCCTCAGGGCCCCTCTGAAGGGGGGCTGAGGAAGGCCACAAGAGAAAGGAAGTGGGGTGGGTAGATGGAGGCCCCCAGATCCAGCCGGACCAAAAGTCCATCTTTGTGTCAGCAGTGGGCCTCCCTTGTGACTTTCCTTTTTCTAAGTCGAAAGTTTCACAGCCAGTTCACCCACTCAATCCACATTTCACTGTTTCCTCATTCCAGCGGAGCTTTCGAATCGTCAGGAGACTTCGGATAGACTGCGTACAGCTCGCTGCCTGACCAGGGGCAAAGTGCTGCTTAATTACCGGGGGTGCCACAGGTTGCCTTTTGCTTAGTAACCACAGCGGGGTGTGTGTGTGTGTGTGTGTGTGTGTGTGTGTTCCTCCGAGGTTTGGTCCCGATCCAAACGATTTTCTAAAATCCACGTGCCTTTCCTGAAATGCCACTCATGCTAGAATCTCAAAACACACCGAAGCAGAATTTGACAAACATTCTAAACAGAACTCTCCAGTGATTTTTATCACATTTCACCGTCCCTGCTTCCCTCTGCCCTCCCCCCCCCCTCCCCCAATCCCTGCTGCTCCCAGGCCAATCAAGAACTGGAGTTGGTCTTTGAAAATGTTTCCATTCCATTCTCCTCTCCTCTCTAGAAAATTCTCCAGGTCAAAGAACTTCGGCATCGGAGTGCTCAGTTTGGGGGGCCAGACAGATCTGATGTCAAACGTGGGCCGTCTCCAGTTGTCTGACCGCGGGGAGCGCCTTATCCTCTGTGCTAAGACTGAGATAGTGTCAGGCCCTGTGCGCGGAGTGGAGACTGAAATCCTGAAATGCCACTCGATCCCGGCATACTCGATCCCGGACAGCGGCACAGAACTGCGAATGTGGGCGGCCTGTGCGACGTCGAGGGATGTGCTCCGGGCTCAAATCGCAGGCCCTGGCTTTTCTGCAGTTTGATCTTGGCGGGGGCACCTCCCAGCTTAGGGTCTTAGGATTTTCTTTTTGTATGTCACACAGGGATGGATGACAACGGTCACTTCCTCATGCATATGTCAGGACCAATTGCAGGCATGCCTGGAGAATGCTTAGCACGGAACCCGACTGATGATGAATATTCGAGATGTTTGTTGGCTGCCGTTGTTATTTCCCAGTGTCGTGTGATTCTTTATGCATGCCTTATTGTCTTGGGGTCGGGGGTGGGGTAGGGGGGAGGCACCCGGCGGGCCGGGCTGCAGTTCTTGCCTGAAACATGTGCCGCGTGGCAGCATTCACACCCCACGTGGGATAAATCTTCTAACCCCAACACACGGCTGCGGCCCGCTTAAGTGAGTCCAGCGGCAGGTTTTATGGGGCTGACGAAGATGTTTGAAATATTGTACGAGACTGTCAAAGAATACTTAGACCCACTTCGCCCAAGGGCCGTTCTTAATTTTCATCTTTCCTACAAGTCAGAAAGATATATACTCTCCAAACAATGGCAGTTTCCTCGTCCCGAGGTTATGGCAGCTTGGTGATACAATAAACAGGACCCTGTCATAAGGACTGCATAAAACACGGCCTGACAGTTCTTTAAAAGTAAAAAAGAAACACGACCGCAGCCCATGACCTTTCCGCGGAGGGCACAGCTGGTTTCTGTGGTTAGAGGGGTCCGGTGCTTTCATACTTAGGGGCTACGACCGATAGGTGACTGCTGTTCACAGCCTTTCCAGGAGAAATTACAGTATGATCGGGGGAGGGGGGGAGGGCACCCATTCGGTGGCGATCCTATGAGGCCACCCCCACCCCTCTCCCCCACTCCCTCCCCCAGAGCCCCATCGTGAGGGTTCCCAAAAGATCCTGAGCTGAAGACTTGTTCTCAGCACCGGCCGCGGGAGCAGTACCAAGAACACGACGCTGCCCTCTGCTTCCTGGGCAGTCCCATGTGGGTCTTTGGGTGGGTGGGTGGGTGGGTGGACTGGAGCTTTGCAGCGAGGCTCCGTTTATGTCTGCAGAGTCGCTGACAACAGAGAGGTCCTGTGGGTGAGATCGGAAAGTTCAAAGGGGGGATTTCAAATCGTGGTTTTGTTAGAGGTGGGAGGCGATTTCCATATTTTTAGATGTCTGTAAAATGATATTTGCCCGATACGCTAAGGCAGTCATGAAAACGTAGGGAATCTGAAAAGAAAATCTTTCGAACCACGCGCGCTGTGTCTCCTTGACATTCGAGCCGCATCCGCCCCACCACGTTATTTATAACGGACTTAAACGGAGGCGCTACATTTCCCACCACTTTTTGCACTGAGTTTCCTCCCCGCATCAATCGTTTCTGAAAAGATTCCTTCCAAACAGGGCCCGCCCCACCTCTGATCCCGGTCTGTCCTTTGCATTAGAATAATAAGTCCTTTGAGATGGGAATTCGGAGGCCTCTCTACTGGATGGGGTGGAGTATCTGCCAATTACCCACCACGGCCCCAATGTCAATATTAAAACGTGCCCTGCTTGCTCCTGCCCAAAGCTCTGATACCGACTGGCCAAGAGCAGGGCATCCAGGGCTGTCCCTGAGTGGTGGGCGATTTGTTCAGATTTATCTCTGCTCTCTCACCTCGTTCCCGCGGTGACCCGAACTGGCCACATGCAAACTGGCTGGCTCCGTTTAAAAGCACATGCGGAGGCGCTCAAACAGTCGACTTATTGGTAATTAGACCACACTGGTATTGAACCCGTGACCTCAGCCTCATTAGGGCTGCATTCGGGACCTCTTGAGTTGACCAGAAACAGATTCAAAACAGTGAGTGATAGAGGTCTTGAGTGCAAGGTCACAGGCCTATTTACATTCCCGATATCAGAAGTGGGTTTTCACTCCGCCATGTTAAAGGAACAGCAGCCCTATGGATATAGTCACTGCTCTCTGCTCTCTATATGCCGATTACATATTATGGCTATTCGGGCCAACGCTGCTCACCTTCCTTTTGCTGGATTTCCATGTAAATCGAGGGTTAAGAAAAGGAGAGACAAGTTTGTTTGTTTGCTAAAAACAGGTTTTATTTTAGCTGCCTGCCTGTGGTTAAGAGTAACAAAGACACTAGGTTAATAGTAATAAAGACAATGGTAATAATTGTTCAGAATGATTGCCTTTGAAATGATAGCAGCTGATTTGAGGAGACCCAAGTCTCCAGTCGATTTGCAAAATAGCAAATCATTCTTTTCCACCCTTTGGATTTTTCAGGAGCTCTGAAGACAGGCAGAGAGCCCCCATTTTGTAAAGACAAGGAATCTCCTTTCCAGTGGGGAACCCTACCACCAAGTCAGGTGTCCGTCCATCCCTACTCGGGGCACCAAGTGCCCACGGAGGAATTTGGCTGCATAGGGTTTGCTCACTCTCAGCCAGCAGTCAAGTGCTTAACTACTCGCACCACTCCGGGCCTTCCTCCCAGTGGTGAATCAACAACTACAGCAAACAAGAGTTGTCCTACAGCTACTTCTGTCTCCTGGACACCCCATCTACCGCAGATTAGGCAGGACTGGGCCCCACACGGTTTTCACTATGTTGCCTGGGAAAGTCTTATTTGGATCTCAGAACCAAGTTCAGATTTCCAGGTCTGTCTTCTCAGGGTGTCCCAGGGTGTCTTTGAACTACCAACCTTTAGATGAGCAGCCCTGTGTTTAACCATTTCCACCACGCAGACTCTTTCTGGCGGGATAGCTGGATAAGACAGCTGGAGACTAGAAGAAGAAGCACAGTGTACACCAACAATGGACACGGGAACAGGAAGTCCAGACACAGAGCCAATGCACGAAAGTTCTGTGCACAGTTACAATGGCCAATTAACTCACTGGGTAGAGAGAGGACTCCTAGGTTATGGCTAATCATCTAATAAAGGTCAGTATCTCTAGCTCAGATCACACTGAAAGTCAGAACAGAAACATAAGACGAAACCTGAGACTCCTAAGCGACAAAGGTTTTGTAACCCTTGAGGGTTTTTCTCAATTTACACAACAGGGCAGAAACCATGAAGAAAGAGATGAAATGACTTTATAAGAAATTCATGATGAAAACTTATGCATATATCAAAAATAACAAATAATATTAAAAACATAAGTTGAGGAAAACAGTTTTGGTACCTGTTGAAGACTAAATCACAAAAATATTTATGGCGCACATAGAAGATTCAATAATACAGAAGTTAAAATCAACAAGAAGAACCCCCCACCCTCAAAACTCTTAATATAAAGCAGAAGAAATGAACATTATTTCATATAGGAAGAAATAAGCCAGTATGCCAAGGGTAGAAAGCCTTGGGAGAAAAGCAGCACACTGAACTCCCCTTTTTTGTAAGAAGCACACATTTTACACATTTGAAAGTTTTCTTCTAAAAAATGTGAAGCAAAAACGAAGAACGTTGGCAGGGTTACAGGGAAAAGAGTACTTTTTCACATCATTTGTGGCCATGTGAACTTCTTGTACCTTTTAAAAGAGCTATTTGGCAACAGAGAATAAAAGTCTTAAGTTTCTGTGTATAGTATGACCCAGAAATTCTACTTGTAGGAGTTAACTTTAACAGTATATTCATACAGAGTTAGATGCAAGTGTTTTAATATGAGAGTGTTGGTAAAAACATTGTTTAATGACCAACGTTTTTTTTGGAAACACGTTAATTATTCTACAATAGGGAATTAGTAATTCTATTTCTTGGCCTGGAAAAATAATCACTCTTGCCTTGCTAAGAGAAAAAGTAGCCTTACAATTTTAGTGCTATGAGTTCTATATTACATCTAGAGAAATTATACTAGAATAATATATCTCAAAAAATGATGGCATGATTTTCTCTAAATGTAGGAATGTCTCTTATTAGTTTTGCTTTTCTTTTTGCAGAGATCGTGTTTTACTTAAAGACCAGAAGATAAAGCAGTAATGTTTGTTTCGAACATCATAGATATCACAGTTTTTCTTGGAGAGTAAATGGGACCATGTGTAAGAATTAGAAAGTACAGCATTAGGAAGATAAGACTGCCTTCGTTTCGGCACTTGAATTGAGTTCTAAGAAGCTATTCATTAGAGGTTGGCTTCCCTAATTTGGGGAATGTCTGAGTGAGCCCCAACCCACTGTGACTTCTGTTTTGTAATGAGACTCACTATTTCAAGGACTTGTTCCTATCTCCATAAGATGGCAGGCAAGAACATTGGGAAAGCAGTACATTCAGCCTGTCACTTTAAAATTGTTCCTATTGAATCTGTCATTGTCATTCACTGTAGTGAGTTGTCTGACCCTTCTTGGAGGCAAACTAAAGCAATGAGTTTGCAGGACCAGGCATGACTGGATTCAAGAAGAACCACTGTATTTTTTTTCCTATGGAGCAAAAGTGGAAATTATGGACATGCTACCAAAAGGAGAAGGTGTGACCTCCCTGCTGGTGATTGACGGACGCCAGGGCTCATTTGGAAGGCCGGAAGGGGAGGCATGTGTGGCAAGGGAAACACAAGTGCTCAGACGGTGGACCACAGGGGAAAGGCCAAGGCTTGGTGCTTAGCACTGGAGTCGACGTGGTCTTGGGGACTAGCACCTCACTGGAAACCTGGGTGTACATTCTGGGTCTCTGGGAAGTTAGAAGAATTGAACTGAAGATGGGAATGGGAAATTAACGTTGCGGTTAACTACCCTTAACGTCAACCTTCCTCATGCCACCACCTTTTCATACAGTTCCTCATGTGGTGGTGACCCCCCAGCCATAACATTATTTTCGTTGCTACTTCATAACTGATTTGGCTGCCGTTATGAATTGGGCGACCCTGTGAAAGGGCTGTTTGACTCCCAAATGGGTCACGACTCTCAATCAGTCTTACAAGGAGTCACATAAGGGCTCTTTCTATAAGATTCCCAAAGATTGGGGTTTTATAATGCACTGTTTTCTTGGGATCATGATGGCAGGACTTGCCACTCATAAAGGAACCAGATTTTAAGCGGAACCCCATTGATGGGGAGGGGGGAAGTATGTTCTTGATTAAAAATTTGGTCTATATGGAGCAGGAAAAATTTTCATGGAATGCAAAAATAGTACTGTAATATATTATCTTATTTCTAAAATGCCACGGGACATTGTTAAAGTGTTAAAAAGCGGGCTATCTGGTCACTTTAGGGGGGTGTGCGTGTCTGCGTGCATGTGGGCTCACACATGCTGCTGTGAATCCAGGAGGCACTCGGTTAGCAGGGGTTCTTGGAGGACATTTATCCGGCTGCTGTCTGTTCTGCTTAGCAGCCGACTTCTCCCGGGCCTGCAGTGAATTTGTTCAGAGGTTTTTTTGTTTTGCTTTGTTGTTTTTAACTATAGTCTGAGGGACAGTGACCTGGCCCCTGTTTAAAAAGTTTGAGGGGGCTGAGCCCCGGTGGCGTAGTGGTTGTGCGCGGGACTGCGGCCCACTGGGACGGAGGTTCAATTCCAGCAGTGGGGCTGGGCCTCCTACTCCCACCGCCGGAGAGCAGTGATGCCAAAAAAAATAAATAAATAAATAAAAATAAAAATAAATAAAAAGTTTGAGGAGCCCTGGTTAGAGGAGGGCTATCGTCTTGTCGGGGAGGCCGGTGGGTCACACACCATGTTTCACTCAGGCACTTTAGTAGCACGTCCATAATTCCTATCGTTGTGCTCTATGGTAGATCACGGGGAGCCCTGGTGGTGGAGGGTTTACGAATTAGGCTGTGGTCCACAATTCAAAACCACCAGCCGGTTCCGAGAGAGAGAGAGAGAGAGAGAGAGAGAGAGAGAGAGAGAGAGAGAGAGAGAAAGAGAGAGAGGCGAGGTTTTCTACCCCCGTAAAGAGTCACAGCGTCGGCATCGAGTCGATAACAGTGAGTTTTCGCTTATAATAAGGGAGGAAGAGTGAGGCGCCCCAGTGGCGTCATGGGGCGATGAGGCGGCTGCTAGCGCCAAGGCCAGCTGCTCAAAAGCGCCTGTCCCTCTGCAGGAAAAAGACGAGGAGGCTTCCTCCTCTCACGATGACTTCAAGGTTTGGAAATCTGCAGGGCTGGTTCTCCCTTGTCCTTTAGAGTCACTAGCAATTGGAAGCGACTGGAGGCCTGTGAGTCGAATAAGTGCTGCAGTCGTTCTCCTCGAATACAGGCATGCCTCAGAAGAGGGAGGCCTGTTGCTTTAGTTTGCTGCTGGAAGCGTCACACCATGCGCTACGAGAGGACGGTGATGAGGGAAGAGGAAAGTGGAATGTAGCCTGAATGCAATCTCAACCAAGCCCTGCTGTCACAGAGACACATGAAAGGGACAGACAAATTGATCGTGAGGGGAGTTGGATGAGCCCCCAATAAAATGATTTATTTTTTTTTAAAAAAAGGGGAGGGGGAAAGAGGAGCTTATACCAAGGGTTCAAGTAGAAAATATTTGGAAGTGAATATATTTGATACAAATGATGTGGGAACGTTATAAGAGCTGTTAAGAGCCCCCAATAAAATCTTTGGAAGAAAAGAAAGGAACAGACAAAAGAGAAAGGGAATGGTGGGCTCCGTATTGGGACTGGCAGGACGTGGTGTGGTGCCTTGCCGAGCTCCAGGACAAGGATTTGGGGGGACTTGTTTTGGGCCTGGAGATTCTGTTCCAGCAAGTGTGGTCGCCGAGCTCAGTGAAATATGGATTACAACTGTTCATGCAACTTCACTCGAAACACTGCACTTAAGTGCCCTGGGAAAAATGTGTGTTGCATGGACAAGTGTTAGTTTCTATGATTAATTTAGCTGGCTGGGGCTTGGTGCTAATGAGACCAAGGTCAAGGCTATTGGCTCTATCCCCACAGGAGCTGTTCGTGTCTCATGGCTCCCAAACTGAGGTGACTCCTGTCACCCTTGCACATAGTGGGGATTGGGTGAGAGAGTATGGCGTTTGACTCCAATTGTAATGCATTTCCAACACCCGTGCTTTCCCCTCTAACACAATGCCTCTGCTCTGACTAGACCGGGAGCCCACATTTTGTAAGACAGCAATCTCATCAACGCCATTGTCTCTTCATGCGCTTATAAAGCCAAGACTCTCAGTTAGAATTCAAATGCTAAGACAGACTGCAGGGGGACAACACACACTCCTCTGTTCATAATTTCAATGATGATAATTTGTTTTTCCAACACTTTTAACAGACAAGTAGAAGAGAGGACCCACCCCCAGGTTACCCTCCTTGCCTGAGTCTCTAGTCTAATTTTCCATCTTCTTAGAAGTCGTTGGCAGTCAACCAGCTGTCAAGTCAAGGTCAGCCCTTCTGTGTCAGAGTAAAACCGGGCTCTATTTGAGTTTTCAGTGGCTGATTTTGTGGAAATAGATCACCGCGTTTTTCTTCTCAGGTATCTCTAGGTAGACTCAAGCTGACCATAAGCTATGTGTTGTTCATCATTGGCACCACTCAGGGGTGCCTATGGATAACATACTGTCATGGGTATTTGTAAAGGAATGAATCGGAATGGTTTACCTGTCTACCTCGGGTCCCGAACTTCAAAGGTGTCAGGTGAGAAGCTAGTTGTTCTAGAGGATTTGTTTTAATGATCCCCCAACCTCTCAACCCTTTAAATTTGTTACCATTGTTAGAGTTACACCTCAGCCCCAACCAGCTACATTTTAGGGCTCACATACCTGGGAGGGTGTGGAGATGGCTCATAGAATCTGGGAAAGAGCTCTATGAATCAGAGTTTTAGAAATTGATACTGGGACACCACTCTATCTCTGACTCTTCCGTTGACCTCTTCTGGGAGTGCCTTCGTTATGCAGAATGCTTCTCTGGCTTCTCTCTCAAACAAACCAAACTCACTGTCATTAAGTGGATTTCAACTCACACCCACCCGATAGGACAGAGTGGAACTGGCCCTTTGAGGCTTCTGAGGGAGTGGAAAGCTCCATTGTTCTCCTGGGAAATGGCTGGCTGAGAGCTTCAAACCGCCCAAAGTTTAGTAGCCATTACACCATCACAACATCACCTGGCACCCCCCAATTTACATTCTCCTGGCTGAACAATCTCAAAACAGGGAAGCATCTTCTTCCAGAGTCTTCCTTGTCATCCAAGAGAAGCACTCTAACATGGTCACTTCTCAGAGCAAAAGACCGCAACAAGCTGAAGGTAGGAAGAGTCCCAAATCCAGGTGCTGTGTGTACTCTTGTAGTTTGTGTGTATGCCTTGTGGGGTGAAGGGAGCAGGGAAATTGTGTTAGAGAGAAGAGGAACAGGAAAGCTGACTGTTGCGGAAAAAGAACAATCATTCTCCTTAATCCTGCTAGCACTTGATTTAAGCATTTACCTGTCTGTTGAGGACTCAGGCAACTCTGTGTGGTGTGATGCAGAAATCAAGAGCGGCACAATGGTAGTCCTGAGAATAAAATGATGGTCTGTCTGGTAAATTAAAATGGTAATATCATATTTATATTGTCATAAGAAATCTCATCTAGCTCCTCTCTCCCAGACAGGGAATGTGTTGGCAGAGGTAGTTGAAGTCTATGCCTTGCTCACAAGCAATGTTTGGGGAGCTGCCTGGATTCAACAATGACTCTCTTCACCCCAAGTTTACTGTTGCTGTTTTCCCCATCTGTGTTGGGCTGCTTTTAACGGATGAGTTATCAAACCCATTACAGACTTTAATGGTGGGAATTTCAAGCAGGAGATGAGCTGTTTTCAGGATGGTCAGCATTGATGGACCTTAAATCTTGTTACTAAGACAACCCTTCTTTCTGCCTAGTGTGCAGCTGGCCTCTGGGCCAGTACTCACATCTTTGTTGGGGTCACTGGCATAACTGATGAAGGCTGAGGACCTGGGGCTCAAAGAGTCAATTCAGGCTTTCTTGTTTTGATCATGTGGGTGTCAGTAGCCTGTGTCACAGCCTCTGGTCAGAGGGGAAAGGGGGTGGGGAGAGAGAGAGAGAGAGAGAGAGAGAGAGAGAGAGAGAGAGATTCAAATTCAGGGTCCCATTTGCACTTAAGATGCAAAAAGCCACACCAGAACATCACTTGCAACAAAAGCACAAGAACAAGCTGGATAATCTGCAAGTTCAACTTATTTTTTTACACCTACCGAAGAAGAGCAGCATTGGCAAGGCCATCTGAACTGACGTGTGCTTCAGTGGGAAGAACCCATAGGTGGGAGGGGACACAAGAACTGATTTGGCTTTGTGCAGAGGGCAGTCCTAAGCTTATCTTGTGAACAAGTCCTCCCAGGTCAAGTGTAGGCTAGTGTGACTGATGAGTTATTTGTCAATATATGGACACTGAGCAGGACAGGGACTTTTCCAAAGTCAGCTGCTTGGCGTTGACTCATTTCCTTTGAGAGTCTTGGAAGGTGGGTATGAATACCACATATTTGATCACCGCCCCCGGCAAGCAGCGGCTGAGAACCTTCAATGTCGCAGTTTCCGTGAGTCAGAAATCTTAGTGCAGGCAGCTTTATTGGGGACCACTGGAGCAGGGTTACTGATGGGGCTGCTACTGAGGTCTTGAACGTGGCTGCGGTCATCTGAAAGCTCAACTGGGGGACATCGGCGTCTAGACTCATACATGTGACTGTTGGCAGGCCTCA